>CALNHX010008314.1:0-62145 GCA_940337035.1 Agriotes lineatus | reverse complement strand
TGACAGGATATGAACGATTGCTAATTACGACAAAAATTTGCACAAGTGCAAAACATGAGTACTAATTTGTAGGAGCAATAAGGAAGAATACATATCTCAATCAGAGATACTGGTAAAAATGAATGAATGAAATATATTTTGGGTGACTATTACATAAATCATTAAATAGATGGCTAAGGAGTAGTATTATCGATAAGTGTTATATGACATAATTACCGATAAGTGGTGAAAAATGTCATACAACAAACTTTATCAATACAAGTGGTTGGGGATTGGTCGAAAGTACTCTACTGGAGTTGAATGATTGGTGGGGTGACGTCATTTTACAGATGTATGCAATAGTTAGCAAAATTCGTCTACACACATGTGATCGAACTGAGAAATTTTGTTAAATAGTCATTTGTGTTTACCTTTAACAATTAAGTCATCCAATATTGCTAGGCTAGCAGGTGTTTGTTAATATTTCATTTAAAGCAAATATGTAAAGTTTGGCATATAAAAGGAATTGGCTTTAATTAATAAACCAGTATTAATTTTCACGATTTTACTCATTCAACATCTACAGGGGTATGCTTCCCAAGCTATAATTACTTGATCTCTGAGCCTGCAGACCGGCATAACCCTCTACTGTGCACCAGAGGATCGCTTTGCAACTCATACTTGCTTAGTCTCTGAGATCGGCGATCTCCTATTATTAACATCTACTACAATAACTCCTCACTAACAACACGACTTCGTACTAGGTCCAAGGCATAAAAGAGCAAATTAGAAAATAGAAAAATATAATTGAAAACTCTGAAGATTTTATAATCGCAAATACCCGCATTTGTTCGATGTTATGCGCTCAAGAAAAATGTAGAATACAATGAAATATATGAGCATAACAAAGTACTTAGTATCAGTAGTATAGTATTCCAACCAGAAATTGGAAAGCTATTTAAAATCAGGCCAGCATTGAAAACAGTAAGTCACTTCGTAAGTTAATTCATAAAATTACTGTTTGATTGTCATTCAGTGACACTTCGATAAAAACCTTCAAATTTGACAGATGCATTGGAAAGTTTGGAAGATATATACGTTTTTCAAAATTTTCTATGCTACTATACGGTTTTAAAAACTCAACTAGTACCTACTTAAACCATGCATAATGTTACAATGCCTTAATAAAACAGTTACATTTACAATTTACAGATGAACTGTTATTACTTGAAAGCTGATTGACATTAGAATATTATTTACTGATTGTATGAATCCAACTTAGACATGACTTACACTTTTCATGGTATACTGGATTTTAAATAACTATCGAATTTTTGGTTGAAATACTATACCTAATGTATATTAAATGACCGAAATAACTTGAGCAAATAATTTAAAAGTAGTAAAGAGTAGGGTGTAGAAATCTGTGCTTTTGACGGATTTGCAACTTTGAGAGGTTGGGGTTAATGCAGAAGAGAAGAGAAGTTTTTGATTTTTTAAGTCGGTTGTTGTCAACCAGAGATTATGGGCAGTGACTTTCTTCGATTATGAAAGAAGTTTTTCATGTGGCATTTAGCTGCATTTTTGGCAACTATCTTTTTCTTGATGTGCCTACTCTCTATCAATGTTAGCTATTGCCCAGGTAATTTTATCGACGGCTGAACGGAATAAAGCAGTTGAAGTCATTCGGGTCTACTGTCTAAGTTTCTTCATCCAAGATGTTAGACGACGACCAAGACGCCTTTTCCTTTAACCTTACCCTGAATGATTAGTTGCAGAAGGTGGTATTTCTCATTATGCATGACGTGTCCACAGTATTGTATTTTCCTGTTCTTCACTGTTAGTACAATTTTTAGATCTTTCTGTATGCGCTCCATTATTGTGTTATTGGAAATATGGTGAGTTCAGGACACTCTAAGCATCCACCTGTAGCAGGATGTTCAGGCTGAGATTACATAGAACTTTCCTCATACGATTGAATACACCTTTTAGTCTTTTGTATCCTAGATCGTATTTGGCAATTAACTTCGTTAAACATTAATGAGAAAATCGGAATGCCCATAGAGAGATTCAACATCCACTAGGTATCGGATATTCAGCAGTAGATAATGTTACTTGAACAACGGGGTATGATGAAGCTATCGAGTGGGTGAATTGTACCTTTTTTAAACCAAATGAAACAAATCTTTAGCTCCGGCTATTTGTTTCGTCATTTATTCATCTATTCCGGGCGAGCCTGTATATTTTCACTTGAGTTATAATTCGCTGTATTTCAAATTATATCAAATCTTGTTTCGCGCAAGAGTGCTGGTTTTGGTTTTTCCGAAATTCACTTGTTATCTCTCCGCGCCAGCTGGCAGCTATTCCATCGCTTAGTGGGCATTCGATTTCCGCATTCGGTTGAAGTAACTTGCTTCTACGAAGGCATTTCCGCGTGCTATTGCACCGATTATTAATTAACTTCGTTTGTGAGCTGATGACTAAAATCAGGTATGTCTGCGCTACTTTGTTTGATATTCAAGTTTAGTAATTTCCCTTTTCTTATTAGCTCTTCAACGTCATTCTTGAACGCCATTCTTAGATGCCGTTTTTAGACGACTTCTTATTTGGGTCTCCTTATTTAACACCATAATTAATAACGTGGACCCGCAACTCCTTTCTGAAATGTCATTTTGAGCTTGCCAGTTTGTGACAAGGAGCGCCCGTTCCATTATCAATTTCGGCCACGAGGTGGGTGCTGCTGATGGCTGGAACGCTAAGATAATCCTGGATCAATTCATCGCCTGCATGCGACGTTTTTTTGTCACAATCCAGGTTAGTTTTATTTCAACGTTTGTTGATAACCCCGTCCGCCCATGAATTGTTGGCTGAATCGATTTCAACGACGCTTCACCACAGTTAACAGATTTAAAATTTACAAATTTAAACTACGTTAAAACGTAATGTATTAATTGTTCACAAATCTACGCTTTACAAATTTAAAATGTAATGTATTAATTGTTCACAAATCTGCTTTACAAATTTAAAACATAATGTATTAATTGTTCACAAATTTACAATTCACAAACTTAATTTATTACTAAATGCTCATTTGAATACTTATTAAGAATTTTGTAAAAAGTGCCCTCACGCCATTTTATCATCATTACCGAGATAACGGTTAAAACATATGACAGTGGTAAGCTTACTCCTTCATTGAGTTGTAATCATATTCAATCCAAGAGCCCAAAAGAGGTTCACATATTTTTTTCCTGTGCGTGCTGCATTTTCAGCATAAGTAATATACTGTATTCAAACATTTTAATATTGTGATAAACAATTTACGGACTTTATACCGATGCTGCAAGCAACTATTAATTGTTAATTGAATAAACCTAATTGTTGCTATAATTTTATTTATTTCTTGAAATCTGTGATTTCTGGCGCCCTGTGTTTTTTGTTATTAAAAGAGCTTGCAGCAGTACAGATGATGATAGGAATCTGCGATCCAAGGCTACCGAGATGGAGTTAGCTAGGTCATTGCGGTGAGTAAAAACATTTCAGAGCTACCGTGGTGTATATATGATAAAGGGGTTGATCTGCGATTATACTACCATTGATTATTATTAGTAGTCGATCGCAGATTGGCTTCTTTATTGTTTCACAAAAAGCAAAAACACAAGTGTAGATTGGTGTAGATGTGTGTTAGAAAAGTTCGATGCATGATGTTCAAAGCATGCCTTTAATATATTGTTACGAGTGATGAATCTTAGACTTATAATTATTACTTCTACGCTAGATAACAATCAAGTGTTTGGTATTTTGAAAACAAAACTATACCAACAAAAAGTATTCACATTAAAAGTGCAATTAAAGACTGATTGCTGCTGCATTTCGACGAAGTGGTCTAGTTGTAGTTTTTCCTCTTGACGACAGTAAAACTCTAACTTATTTTGGTATACAGACGTTTGCCTTCCGTAAGTCTTTGAAAAATTCTGTAGTAATCGATGATACATGATTTGTGTAGAATTTTGTTACACCGCGATAATGCAACTTCGCATACAGCCGCAAAAACTTTAGATTTCTTACATAAATCTCGATTTCAGCTTCTTACTCACTCTCTATGCAGTCGCGATATTGTTCCGAGCGGTTTATTTGTTGTTTTTAGAAGTTAAAACGAGCATACGTGGTGAAATATTTCTTGAAGCAAATGAGGCCATTGGTCAACTTCAGCATAGGTTTGACGGCTTTCCAAAAACGGAGTTATCTCTGCCTGTTTCGAGAAGTGGTTTCAAAAAATGCAAATGTATCAGGTCAAGGGAAAATATTTTCGTGTTTTTATTGTAACAAGAATTAACAGGACAACCCTTGTATATACAGTAAACAGAAAATCTCCTGTGTCTCTTAAAAAACTGGGTAGACTGAACTAATAAGACCACTAAAAATTCTGCTTTTAAAGTTAAAGTTCAAAGTTAAATCCTCTTTATGCAGCTAACTTAACTTATAGAGTTATTGGCATGTTAATAAACATTATTTCTATGTACCAATTTCTAATTGTATATGCTATCACATGTGACTAAATAAATTCATTCCAAATTTCATATTAATAACATACGAAATGCATTGTTTATGTGTCCAGAAACACACCCTATCATACTTCGTACATACATAACATCAAATATATTTAACACTTTCGTGTTTTATAATTCTATACAAAAAATCTTGGTAATAATAATTTACTAAATACTGGAACCAGCTATTGACCGTAACAGCATCAAACTCATTTATTAAATATTCGTATGTAACCTACATTGCTATTGATTTTCATAAGTATTTGCTACCCGTGCTATTCCATAAGGGATCGCCTACTACATTTAACGCCAAGAAACCGATTTTTCGTCCTGTCGTGAAATCCTTAGAGAAATGATATTAGATACAAGTAAAACGATCGGCGAATGAGGGAGGAAATGATGCAATTTTAGATTTTTTAAAATTGTATCTGTTTGAAAAGCCTGAATCACTAAGAAAAATCGATTTATTTATTATGAAAAACAAGAAGCACAAGCGGTCGAACTTTAAAGAAAGGGTTGCAGAAATTCAGCTGGCAATTCAAAGACAGACTTTAATCAAATCAGTTTGTGAATGTGCGGTTGAAGAATGACTATCAGGCCAGTTTAATTGAATTTTCCCGATTCAAATCGTTTCAGAAGTCTCGGCAGATTTCTTTTTACTTTTTCCAACAACACGTTCCAGCGCCTTATCTGAAATGCAGATTTCTCAGTGATTTTTTTATGTAAGAGCTTGGACCTCCGTGTATTTTTCTGATGTCACGCTCAAGGGCTTTAATGGAAAAATTCATAGGCCGAATTAAGGGCGACCTCGTGTTGGTGAAATAAATTACACCATCTCTGAACGACAAATATCCTGTCTTGGTGAGTTACATTTCTCGATTGCGTAATCGGTGTTCTGACAACTGTAGGCGCATTAGGGAGGATCTTTTTAATCTAGATTAGTAGGTTCTCGCAAGAGTTCATTTTTCTCTAAGTGGCAGAGATTTTCAGTTACAATGCTTAAACTGTCAATATGTCTTGCCTTCTTTAGATTTCAGTTATTTTCTATGCTAAACGTACTTTTAACTACTATTATTTGTTTAGTAATCATAGCTACCATTACAAAATGTATATCTTAAGATAACTATGTACCTTTTCTTTATAAATAGCAGCAAGTATATGAACCTAGTTTTAAGAAAAAGCAAACGTATCGGTAAAGCTAAATATTTTAGACTCAAAGTAGATAGTAGTTTTCGCTTTTTCCGTATTTTTTATTAAGCTGAGGTGAGTGTTTAATTATCAAATTTTCAGACTATATTTTATGACTTACGAGGGTTTATTGGTTTCCTTTGTCCCACTTATGACTGCTCCTCTAATCCTGCCGTCTTCACAGACGAATGACGATCATGGATATGATGCCGTGTCTAGTGGATCGTTATTGTTCTTACTATTCTGCACCATATTTCCCTATTCGACGCAGATCTGACAGCTTGTTCTATATTTGCTTGTAAGAGGTTCTATGTCTAGCCAAAGGATCGGTGATCTGCCCCGTCTTGGTTTGCCGAGGGGTTTTCCTTGAACAATAAGTTTTTCAAAAATATCAGCTTGAGTACTGTGGCCGAAACATTTTAGGATATTTCCATTAACAATTGTAGAAAACCTTTGTTGGGTTTCAGAAGCATCAACGTGTCGACAATCTGCAACTCCAACAGTCCAGATTTCAAATACATATTTATTTACGAAAAGCACTAAAGTCTAGACAGGGGTAATCTTGGTATTAGTTATTATATCACTTCTCCAAATTTTGTTTAATTTCGACATAGCTGTTCTTTCAAGCTGGATTTGTGTATTTCACCATCACAGCTTTGAATGTTATTTATGAAAGTTTCTAGATATAGAAAGCTATCAAAGACTTCATAATTGCCTATGTGACGAGTTTTATTTGTGTCAATATAAAAGTCGTATTCTTGACTTACTCTTTCTAACTTATCTATAATGAAGAAAAATTATTGTTCATCGCTGGCAATCAACAGCTGATCTTTTCACCACGACTCGAAATGCCACCATTCCATTCCTCCAAGACAAACCATATAATATGCTCGCTGTATACCTATAGGTTGCACATTCTAGGTGACAGAATGTATATTCTACCACAGCTACAGATGCCCAAGCATTCCCACTGCAATAGCCATACACAAAATGCATTTCTGCATATTCACGTGCAGAAAAAGGCTCCATCATTACCACATTTTTACAATACAATAGGGTGCTTTGATGTCAATTTGAAGTATTTTACCTAGAACAGGGTACGAACAGATCGTTGTCCCCTCTCACTCTAAATTACTTTTTGTACGACCGACCAGAAAATATGCAATTTCTGGAGATTTTTTTCCAGAAAGTAACGTTTTTCCGGTCAAGATCGGATACTTGATTTGAAATAGGTAAGTATTGAACGGCCAGAGCTAGTTAATCAAAATAACGCTTTCTGAGGAGCCTAACTAAACCAGAGAACATCGCATTACCCGTGAAAGGAGAATGCAAGAATCCCAAACCAAACGCATAACTGCAACTAAACTGAACATTAACCGTGGCAGATAAAACCACCTAAATTATATTCTTCAAATTTACATAGAGAACGTTAGGAAATAAAGTACTTACGTCAAAATGAACGTAACAACCTCATAACCTGCTAGCTGTTGGTACGCTGATTCAAAAAGGAAACTGTTTCTTTGTTCTAGCTTTCTAGCAGCCTAATAAAGTATAATAACCGCTTTGCTTCGTAGTGAGCGTTGTTATTAACATCCCCACTGCATAAGCATCAGCCCCTCTTCTTTGAAATATTTAAATTTAAGAAAGATCCCATGTCGGATTGAAGAGATTTATAGCGGTTCAGTTACCGTGGATCGAATACAAATTTTCTGGTTTAAAACCAAACGCTCATACCTGAGTCACTCCGTTTCGCGTGTGTTATTCAAACGTCGCCAAATATTGTTTAAACACTTCCAAAATTGCGAAAAGGGACATGTTGTGTACTACTGGTACTTGTACTTTCGAATAAAATCAAATTACTAAGGAAATGTTCAAAGCTGTTACAGTATCCCGTTGTTACAATTATTGTAAAATTCAGTAGCAGTATAAAAAAGATAAGTAATCGTTAATGCTGTATGAATTTATCAACACACAAATTAATGAGTTTGATTATGAAAAAACAGATCTGCCGCTTGACAGTGAAATTTGTCTTGTTCTCGCAGTGTTTACTCATTTTCCAAGGACTCGCTGCAAGGAAGGTTAATATGACAACATTGTGGCAAAACTGTGTTTCATCAAAATTAATCTTCCTGAAAAATGGAGGAAACCTCAAGAACTTCTCAAGGCTTCAGCACAAACGCAGCAACTAGGTAGATATTAAATTCATATCTACTTTGGCAATTTGGTGCAGTTATAGCTTTGGAAAGTTTTCCAATTTAAACAGTTTTCGTCTTAACAATCTAGTAAGTAGGTACAGTTGCGCACAAAATTGATAAAACTATAGTATGTTGTGTAGTTTGTTGACCTTAGACGGCTCGTTTCCGATAGGAAATATTCGTTTTGCCACCAATAGAAATATAAATGGGTTTCGGAACAACACGGCAGGCAGGCTGTTTAAACTGCTTTTAGTTCCATTCCGTTATCGAATGCAATCTCGATTTCAATGTGATGGGCATTTCTGCAATTTGCGAGCAACCTTCGTTTGCGGAAATAACTTGTAATGCACGTTTCTGGCGGGCAATGGAACCACTTATCTACGTCATAAATATGTATTTATCTACGAGGGCGTGTAAAATTGACTTCTAGTTGGCAGTTTTAAGTTTTTAAACGAACTGTTTTATTAAACAGTCATCATTAGCCACACAAGCGTAAATAATAATAATAAATGCCTTTATTTAGCATACAGTATACAAAGAAAAGAAAAAAATAGAGGGGGCAACAGGACGAAGTTCAGCATATGGACGTAGTCCATTTCTGCTTCTACACTTAACCCTGTGCAAAACTTAACTAACACTAAACTAACACTAAAAGAAAAAAAACGAGTATGTGGGTTATCGAGCCAGACGAATTTCAGTTCGGCCGGCATTAACATTATTTTAGAAACGAATTTCCAGCGTGAGCTGACCAGTTAATAATACATTTTTTAAACGTAATTTGAAGATTTTAAGCGGCAAGCATTTTAAATCATTAGAAAGTTTATTATAAATATACACAACGTTAAAAGAAAAAGATCTCTTGTAGATCTCCGTAATGCAACTGTAGGAGGAGCTTAAAATGTGCTCGCTACCTCGTTTTTTAACTCTGCCCCACTCATCACTAACGACTAGCTGCAAACACTTGTATGGTAAATAACTATTTTCAATCACTTTATTATCCAGGATACGCTATATTGTATAAGTACATAATGACTGATGTATCGTTGAAAATGTAAGCAATATAAGAATATGTTTAGTAACAGTAGAATACAAATATTGCACATTTTATTAAAACTATAATATTTATATTATGTTTGCAGTAGAAATATAACAAGTGCTTTCTGGAAATACTTAGGAAAATGTTCTTTAACTATTTTTTCTACAGCCGTGATTTTAAACTGTTTCCAAGGTCATATGCGGCGTGCTTTATGTTGTCTATAAAACACGCCATTCCATTTAAAGCACGGAGTACTTTAAGAGTTTATAAAACCTTATTTGTGAAGATTAAAAGTACAGATTATTATATCGGACCGATTTGTATGCGGAGCCCCGAGTGCCCGATTGGAGAGGGGCGGAGCCCGATGGCCCCCTTGGAGAGGGACGGAGCCCCGAGGGCACCCTTGGAGAGGGGTGGAGCTCCAAGAGCCCCCTTGGAGAGGGGCCGAGCCCTGAGGGCCCCCTTGGAGAGGGGCCGAGCCCCGAGGGCCCGATTGGAGAGGAGCGGAGCGCTATGGCCCCCTTGGAGAGGGGCGAAGCCCTGAGGGCACCCTTGGAGAGGGGTGGAGCTCCAAGAGCCCCCTTGGAGAGGGGCCGAGCCCTGAAGGCCCCTTGGAGAGGGGCCGAGCCCCGAGGGCTTCCTTGGAGAGGGGCGAAGCCCTGAGGGCATTTAAGCTAACAAACTCCTCGGCTGTAGAAAAAATATTGAAGCCAACTCGTGTTTTACAGTTTAAAAATCTCGGTCGATCATAAAATTCTCGCTTCGCTCGAATTTTAACATGATCGACCTCGATTTTTAAACCCTCTGTAAAGCACTAGTTTCCTTAATAGCTATAACGTGTTTTGCAAATATTTCCATAGAAAATTGTTGTGTGATTATATTTTGATAAAGAATATCACGAATAAAAAAACACAGCAAAGAAAACATTGTTATTAAAAATAATAACAAAACAAAAATCTAAATACTAGAATTTCACTATTTTTTGTCAATTCAACAGCAAGTGGAAATTTTCCGTAAATTTCCAAAAATTTTTCTTTGTGAACCTCACCAGCGTTAATATACTGTCGTCGTAATTTTGCAAATTTAATTTAATGGAACGAGTCTACATTAAATCGAGTAAGTAAAGCTAAAAATGGGGAAGATGAGGCAGGGCTATATGTCATAAGATGGATTGCTACACAAAGGAATAAAAAAACAAAATACTTCTTTACACGTAATATATAGGGTTATTCACGTAAGATGACGAGCCTGACCAGGTAAAAATGCAACCCAAAATACGATTTATAAAGCTAACTGGTTTCCTATTGCATTAGCACCTCGAATTTGACATAGACTGTTTACATGTCATTAGTGACACTGTAAGTCTATGTCAAATTCAAGGTTAGCATGTTAGGTTTTGCGTCAGTTTGTGTCAAAACTGTCGTATAAATATATAAATCGTATTTAGGGTTGCATTTTTACCTGGTCAGGCTCGTCATCTTACGTGAATAACCCTGTATATTCATGTAAATGCAGTAAATTAAGAGAAAAACCACGTGTACTATAGAACTATATTGTAAGTTAAAAAAGGACATGTATAATTATTTGATGTCATCTTCTCACGTCTACTCTCTCAACTCTACTGCTGATTGTTTTACATCACTTAAGTTATATAAATAACGCCATCAAAACTATCTCGGCAATTCAGCATTTGATTAAATAGAATAATTTCAATTAGTTATGTGCAGCATTTTAGAGTTGAGTGATTGATTAAACATGAAAAGTATGAGTATGTAATCTTAAAATTTTGTTGTCTTCTAATACAATTAATGGCTCCATTTTGAGTTTTCACTGTGAAAGCGAACTGTACATGACGGCCATGTACAGTTCAATTCACGAATTCAGTACATTAATGCACTTATTGGTTTTCATCCCTGGAGTTTATTTAAGTCTCAGCTGTAGTTTTAAATTATTGTGACTGCAGTTTATATTTTAGTCAGTGTCGATGTGGTATTTAGTAACGAGTATATTGTGTTTTGAGGTGCACCTTAATTTTAACAGTTATTGATCACGTTACGTATTAATTCTTTTTTTGATAATCACCTGTTCTATGTGCATATGATATTGATTAAGTAATTATATACTGTAATAATAGAATGGTCTTGTTCTTTGTTACTGCTTTCTCGAATAGTGTGTTTTCTTTCAGATCATTGTGCTACTTTGAGTTTACGATTTCTCTATGCTACCTGGACACACTTGTCGTTAATTAAAAGATTTGTTGGAGCTTATTTTAGTTTTTAAACTGCATGCCGTCTCCTTGAATTAGTCCGGCCGGTAATTGTATCCACCTAGTTACTAATGTTATATTTTTGGGAGTTTTAGCCGACTAATCAATTGATGCTAACATTTGATGTCCCCCTAATTTCTTTGATTTTTAAAACTGTTTAATGTCACAACGTCCACTTCGAGAGAAGTTCTAAGTAAAACCCCTTACAGATTTTATAACTTGCCATTAGTCATATGGATTTCCACTTCTATGCATGGCTTTTTAAATAATAGTTTATAAAATACAAAAACATGGTTTCTTATCTATCTTGCTCATACTTCTTAAACAACAATTTCCGTAATAAATGCTGAATTTTAAACTGATGTATAAGAAATAATATTGCTATCTAGCCATACTAAACAAGATCAATATTTGAAATCTGAAAATAAATTCAGCCCTTTGACGATGAAAGATAAACAGTGTAATACACACAGAAGTAATTTGCAGATGTTCGCAAATAATTTTGTTTTTTATTTGTGCTATTTTCTTCTCATTGTTTGACAAATTATTTCCTACTAGTCAAATTTTCAATGCTATCGCGTTCGTATTTGTCAGCCTGAAAATCATAAAATCGCAAATGGTCAATGTAAAACAGGTAGGATATTCATTACATGAAAAGGCTTTTAATTTTTTATATGTGCTACGTACTATTGCGGGTTCTGTAGTGTGATGTATTTCCATTTATTACACATCCCAGGTAACTGAATACTTTTATTTTCGGCTGACATAAACAAACATAATTTTAATCTTATACCACTACGTACTATTTATGACTACTGTTAAATGAGTATGATCATTAATTCCGTTAACAAACATCATCTTTAGGAATTAAAAGCAACATTAATTTCACCATTTGTGCTATTTCGAAGTTTGGACATACTAATTTATTATCTTTTGTCGTAGTACTACGGAATTAATAATATTAAAACACCTGCGAACAATATTTCGTTCTAAACCTGAAAAATATTCCCTTAGCCGCTGACCTATCTTGCAGTAAATTCTGCTTTAATTCAATATCGCGGCAAGTTAAAACAGCAAATCCCCTGCAAACCTAAGAAAATTAAACAAATGCTGATGACGTAGTAAATTGCAGGCTCTATGAGAGTAACAGAATATGCAATTATGAATGTAATCCTCTAAACAAAGAAAGTATAGGTATTCGAGTTCAAGAGCGCACTCAAGTAAATGAAAAATAAACGATTCCCTGCAGAAGATTTAGTAACATCAGAAATTATTAAACGTGGAAGTAAATTAGATTCTATTAAGGTGCTGTTCAATTAATGCCAGGCGGATAAAGATATTCTGTCAAAACACAAAAACGATCTTGCTGTTTAGTAAAGTTAACAAGCCAAATAAGAGAAATTGCCGTCAAATAAGCTTTTTATTGCCTGCTGGTAGAATGTGTGCGTTTTCAGTCAACACGTAGGAAGTTGGAACATAGCATTTCATCGTCTACTCTCCAGCCATCATACTAACACCCCTAGTAGTCGTAACACCTGTAATAAGACATTCTTCTTAAAGCAATTCAATGGGTTATGCTAGCCACCTGCTCTGACCGCAACCGAAGAGGACTCAAATCACTGCACTTTATGTAGTAAGAACCAAGCTCTTGCTTACATTAGTAGGAAGAAAAATATTTAATTGAAAAATGTGCTGGATATAATTATGATTGTAATGAACTCAGAAATTTCAATTTGTCCAAATAAGGAAGTTTTTGACTCCTGCATTCTGCCAGTGCCAACTTATTAGCTAGAAGCGTTAAAAGTAAAATAAAAAAGATGAAAACAAATGTATAAACAGAAAAGCACGGAGGCGACCAAAAACAAAGAACAAAATTGTACAAGGACTGAGAAATAAACTTGATTCGAAAACTTTTTACACAGTAAAAAATGTCTATCACAGCCAAATATTTTTACAGGTTAATAATAAACGTAACTACCAGTTCCTCAAATTTTCTTTTCCAATACCTACTTGCGAAGCTGTATTTTATCTAAAAATCTCCATGACAAAGTAACATTTTAATGATGAGGTTTGATAAAATGCTACTTTATTCACTAGTAAATAAAATAGTCTATCCATAGCAAATAATAATAGTTATTTACTATACAAGTGGGATAACTAAAACTCACTTAGTCACTAGTGAGTAAAACTTCATTTTAATCACTAAAAACAGTTGTATAATGTCTGGTAATAGGTGCTACTGTAACTATCTATTGTCCATTTTGCGACATATTCTGACGGCGCAAACTATTTAGGCACAAGAATTGCTACTATAAGATAAATCCGTGAAAAATTGTATCGCTCGTGCTGTAACACTCGCGATTCAAAATTCTCACTTGCAAATGATGATACATTTCGCTCACTTATAATATAATCTACTTTTATTTAATTAAAAACTTTTAGTTATATAAATAAGTCCTAAAATTCAATAAATAATTTTAACTAAATATTATATTACCTGTTTTTTCTGGTTACCATGGTAGCACGGTATATTACTAAATGTAGGTATTGGAAAAACTTGTATATGCCGCACATGAATAATGAGATTTAAATTCATTCGACGAAATGATCTCACTCGGCTTGGCCTTGTGAGGTAAAGTTTTCTGTGGATAAAATGCCTCTTTAGTCATTTGTATCATACAAAACTATTATTTGCAAAATTGAAGACAATTTTGAGAAAAAATCACAAACTATCTTCCAAACTCCATTTTGGCATAGAACTACTTGCTAAAAATGAAAGAGAATTAAAAAATATGCGGTTGTTAGATCTTTTTTCTGTCAATCAGTCGAGAAATTCCCCCCATACGCGTCCGTTGTAGGGGTTACCCCGTAAGCATTTTCTTTGTGCAATATTGTAGCTGTTGTTGTGGATTTAAAAATTCGAGGCTGCGGGTGCAATAGAGAACGCTGCGGATGTAAGACAAAACTAGGTTGAGACACTCAAATAATTGCCGAGGGAAAAATCCCGATTTCGCGTGTTTTGGTAGCGAGGCTTCACTTTGTACCAGAGCTTGAAAGAACTCAAAAGTGTTTCATGTATATGTGGGCCCCGGCGGCGGCGGTCTTAAATCGTCGAGGACCGCGAATTTTAATTTTGTTGTGCTTGAACCACTGCAGGATGGCAAACTTAAAAGCTACCGAGAACTGCTACAGTTACTTAATTTGATCTTGTAATTAATTCCTACAGTACCGAACTCCAAAATTTGTGCTAGTTGCGGTCGTGTAAAACGAAGTTGCGAATGAAGGGTAGTTTGTTTTTGGTGTGGTTTCTAGAAGCTACTGTGGGAGAAGGTGCTGCGCTGTATCTTGTCGTTAGCGTCGCATCCTGGCAGTTGTTTACGGATTAATTTCGAATTTTGAACTTCGCCAATCTTTCCCGTCAATTAAAATTAAGCACATATGTGTTTGTGTTGCTATTGTTTAATCGGATTTAACAGATAGCTAACAATAAACCCGGGACGCTTGTTTAACGGACGTCGTATCTGCACGATATTTGAAATGCTTTTACGGAATTGTTTATTTCAATTTTGTAAATTGTGATAAGTATTGCGTAACTGTAGTTATATTACACATTTTTTGACATTTACAGTAATGTTTATAAGTTTAATAAACGTCATTTGTAATATTTTGGGTTTCTTGGAGTAAAAGTGTCAATTAGCTAAGCAATCAGGAATTGTGTTAAGAAATTGTGAAAGGAAAATTGCACATTAGAAATTGAAGCAATTAAGCATTTAGTTGATAAACGGGTAAGTATATTTTTTGCACCAGACCAATCTGCTTCGGCCGTGAACAGAATGGATTTATCGAGCTAAGGGTTGAATCTACCACATTTCACGAGTACCGTGCACCACACCCTCCAGCTAACTAGGCGGGACAATCGCGAGCTGTACTACCGTTGCGTCCCAACCAGAACTGAACTGTGGTAAGTGCGGTCCGGTGTTGTCACAAAATCCCGGTTTTCAATTGAAAAATAAATCGTGGAAATTTGTAAGTATCATAACTTTTTTTTGCATCAGTACAAATTAAATACCGTTGGCTAATATAATACAGCTTTTTTGAATTCTTCAAAACTAGGCTGCTATTACCAGTATTTGTTAAATAGCTGTGTGTCACTTTTATACAAAGAAGTCATAACTTCTAAACTATTAATCAGAATTTCTGTTGCTACTTAAAAATATGAGTTTGTATCGCCCCCTCGTACAAGCCCACCATGGCGGTTCTATAGGTTCACTACTGTATATTAGTATATTTTATACATATTTAGTAATAAAGGTATGATATAAGTTTTGTAGAAGAAAATGGGACATCCTGTATAAGGTTTGCTATACTTAATAAATAAAAATAATTAAGTTACTCGTATGTGCAAAAAACGTTTTTTTGATAGCATATTCGTAATTATAGTACTGAAAACTTCGAGAAAGGTCAACAAGGATTGCTCTCAATACGCTGTATATTATCCCCAATTTAACGGACCCTCTTTTATTATCGTTTACAGGACTGAACAGGAAACTATAGTTTCCGTTTATTTTCTAATTTTCTTTCATGTACCGTATGTTTGATGAAACAGTTTTTTTGGGTGAGATTTTTGAAATTATATATATAAAATATAACTTCACCTCAAGATCAACTTAAATACACTAGTATGATAGTAACCAACTAGAAGTGGAGGTTACTGATACACCAGTATTAACACAGCTGGTGGAATAAACTGCAATTTGGGTTGTCTATTTCTTGGCTGTTCCTGCACAATCGCGTGCCCGTTATCCCAGCACGACGGGTAGGAAACTACTGGCAAAATGAAAATTTACTGACCTGGAACGGGACCCAGAGGGCAATGAAGAGTCCGGCAGTGATGGCTAATGCGAGGCCATATCTCGGTGGTCCCGTCGTGCCCGCAGTGGAATATTGCAAGGAATGGCGCACCTCGGAGATTGCACGAGCGTGTCCTCTGGCCACGAAGTAGACGTAGCCGTAGCACACCAGAAGCACCAGGGCGCTGGGGCCGTAGACCGCGCAGAACATGAACAGCTGGACGGGCCTCGCCACCAAGCCCCCGAAAGAGCAATCGCCGTGCCTGAAAGGAGACACCTTTAATGCAGTATTTACTACTATGGGGCACGCGAGAGACGTCTTGTAATTGAAGCAATTGGCACAAGAGCCAGCCATGTAAAAAATTAATATTAGTTTGTATAAGCTATTCACGATTATTTTGGATATGGTTTGGCCTTGGAAATCTGAATGTTTTATATATGTAAATTGGGTCTGTTCTAATAAAAATTCATTTTCATAGAGGTCACAAAATTTTGGTTGTGAGGTTTGTGAATCATAGCTAAGTGTAACTTAAAACATAAATTTGAGAATACTGTAAATCAGAACTAGGCAGCAAGACCTCATCTAGTTGATGTTACATTGACAAACATATTCAATTTGACAAAACTAAAACAGCCCTACAGACAATTAATAAATTAAATATTTAAACAGCAACCTAATAAGAAATAGTCACGAGCAATTTTTATCTAAAATAAATGCGAATGGCTTCTAGAGTTATATTAATTGGGAGTAGGCTAAAGTACTGGGAGATTATAGTAATTAACGTATTAAGAGGGGTAACCCAGTCTTAACATTCGAGCATATTTGTACCACTCGAGCGAGCGCAGCGAAGCAAGAGTGGTAATTTATGTGAGAAATGTTAAGACGGTTTCCCCTCGAAATGCGTTCATTAGTTTATTGTTCATTGAGGCAATAATTTTGAGTCAATAATAATTACTTTCATTCATCCATTCATAATCTATAGCCTCCTTTACCTTTCGGTGTCGAGTACCATAATAATTACTAAAAACTGCTAAATCGAAATCGGACTACCATAAATATGTGTGATGCTGCTATAGTGAATGCATGTTAAATGAGTGGATGCACGTTAAATGTATCTTAACATTCGAGGACGCGATCATGTTAAACACTGTTTAACATTGCAATGAACAAAAAAATACATTTATAATTACAGCCGCCTGTTATTTGTGTTATACGTTTGGCAGTACTGAAGTACATTGTTGGTGGCACGGTCAGTCTATGTCAAATTCGAGGTTGGCAGGGTAGAGTTTGTATGTTATTTGACACCTACTATCCCAAAACCTAACCTACTAAGCTCGAATTTAACGGACTGACAGTTCCACCAACAATACACCAGTGACTTATGGTTTTCATCTCATTAGTGAGTTATGGCCTACGTTACGAGTCTAAAATCTATCTAATTATAACCTTATAAGTAGGACATATTGGCTAAATAATATAATAATCGCCACTATAGACTATCGAAAATAAAACAAACATCATCATGAAAAGAACGATGTGCAGCTGCTTTCTGAGTGAGTAGAATTCGGTTGTTGTATTTTCTGTGGTTAATTGGCAGACTTTCCCCATATGCTACACTACGTTTATGGAACAAATTTAGAAATCAATTTACTAGGACGCCTTTGATTGGTCAAAACCAGTTTTACACATTACAAATGAAAGACTCGGGAGAATTTAAGTAAAATTAAGCTATATACAACAGGCTTACCTAGCAATATCCTACTCAAATCCAGGGCTATTTTTGGGAAGACCTTTTACTGATTTTGTTCAGTAAACGTAGTACAGTGAAGATGTACTTATAACACGTTCTTTTTCTTTTATGTTTTTAAACTTGTGGTAGTAAGTCCAGTGTCGAAATTTTTAGGTTGCGCTAGTACCTCTGGCGTAAACTAACTCAGACGGAAACTGGGCCTGACGGTTAATCTTGCTCAAGCATTCACAGACTGCGTTTTTCTTCTTACACGAATAAAAGTTTTGATGAAAAGCTCAAAGTTATTTAGCATGAAAAGTATGTTCTGATACTCAAGACATCTAAACACCAATGGTTAAACACCGGAAGAAAAATATTTAAAATAGAGTCGTGCTTCTATAGTAGCGTTATTTTTGACCGACTGGTTTTTAAATTTCCGTTTAATAGTTGTAAAACTAACGGGTGTCCATTAGAATTTGTGGTCTAGTCGGCTTTGGAACTGATGAAGTCATGTCGGGCATTAAATCATATGGCTGATAATATAGCCCCTCTATTACAAATAGTAGCGACATCGTGGGGCAAACCTGTTGCAAACATGAAAATACAAAAAGTTACTAAACGGTAAATTTCAGTGTAAACAGTGAAAAAATAACTGATCTGAATACCTGAAATCCTTTTCTGCCACTATTTTTACACTTATCGACACAACACCCTGGCATTTCTACGTCCTCGACTTCAAATTAGCCCCCGAAGAGAAAAATGAATAAAAACACGACAACTGTCAATGTCACACTTTAATTTAATTATGCAACTTCCTAGGCGATTTTTAAATATGCTAGGGACTTAAGGGATACCAACGTGATTTTGCCCCAGCGGCAACATCAAAGGGTGTCGCTACTATTTGTATAGTCAAATTTATACCCATTCGGAGTCACGTGATAATCTAGTAATTTTACGTATGTCGATTCTTAAAAATGCAATTTTAGGGAAATAAATGACATTTCGTTTTGTAGGTTATCCTGACATATGCCAATTTCTAAAACAAGGTTGATACGGGTTTATTCTCTTATATGAAATCAAACTGAATTTACAGGTTAAAGAAAACATAACATGTCGTAAAATGTAAATATAATAAAGATATGTCAGCTGCTACATTAAAAACCTGCTGCGTATAGCAAATTTTAAGTCAATTTCTGTGCATGCATATTCTGTTACAGAACATTGCCATTTGAAGCCTATTTCCTTGCACAATCTATTTAGGGAAGAAACTGAATGTGAAAAATCTCCAGATTCTTCAACCAAGCATTTTTTAGATTTTTTATGGTTACAAATTCTTTAGCTACATACATTTTATATACAGTGTCTTGACTGCTTCGTCGACTTCCGTTTTTCATTCTTCACTTTCTGGCTCATATTTTCGGTAAATTGTGCTCTCCGAGATATTTAACGCAAGAGAAGCACGGCGAACAGCGTTGGAGGGTGAAACTGTTGATTTACTATTATTAATATTGTACTCTTCATAAAAAAAAGCATAATATTCAAATTAATTGTTGTGACTGCTCGTTATACCGCATGTCCGATGGTTTCTTTTAATTTCCAGTTTTCGGCTCAACAATTTTAGGTTTTATTACCCTTATCTCAATAACTTACACGAAAAATATAATCTGACAGATTAGAAACGTCAAATTTTTAAAATTAATTTTATGAATCGACATGCCTTTTTTTCAAATTTCTTCCATTTCATCTATTTTACTAAAGATGAACAGAGACAGACAAAAGTCACGTGACTCCGAATGGGTATAATTTTGACTATAAATAAAGGGGCTATAGCTGATAACTGACACTGGTGACACTGTAAGTCTATGTCAAATTCGATGTTAGCAGGTTAGATTTTGTGTCAGATTTGACACAGACGCAAAACCTAACCTGCTAACATCGAATTTTACACCATTTCCACTTAATTTATACGTTTTGCTACATACCGAGTGGCCGGTTCCAAAACCGACTTGCAGTCTCTCCCACCCTCCCCCAATAATTTCAACCTTCCTTTTTAAATTAAATTAAATGCTTCTAGTATTGCTATGATATACCGGTCACCCGGTGTAGTGTATTAAGACTATGTATTGGTGCCCCTCAGGCGTTTATTCATTTACCTTTGTTGAAACCTATGGAGTAACAATCTTCAAAATCGAACTACCACAACATTTCAAATCCCCTACCTTCGGGAACCTAAGTTGGACCAGCTTAATTCTCCCTTTTACCATTTCTCAAAATGGATGTGCAACTCAAAATAAGGGTACAATGTTTTACCCGACCGATATTGTTAATGGTTTTTGTATGGACTGAAAGAAGACATGGAATCGTTTTACGAACAACTAGGAAACATTATAAAAGTCTACCCATACATGAAATTCTAACATGCAGGGAGATATGAATGCTAAAGTCGGATGAATAGCTATCGTGGAACAGTAACTTAAGGATGTAATCGGTTTGATTTATGCACCAGAAACAAACGAGAAGATCGAACGTTCCACTACCAGGAACAGAACTTAATTATTGTCAATACCCTATTCCAATATCATGTCAGACGACTATACATATCGAGATCGCCTGGAAACAAATATAGGAACTAAATCGGCTACATTATGGTGTAACGGTTTAGTTCGTGCCTGGACATTTGGCCATTATTCTGCTAGTAATAAAACTAAACTGTATTTCTTACAATGTATCAATTAGCTTAAAACGAATGTAAGTTGGTGCGCGGAAATCAGTTGAGACAGTATTGAGTGCAGTTATAGAAGAAAGCACTTGTTCGCGAACAGTCGTCTACAGCAGGAAGCTGCAACAACCCCATGGGGAGCGAATCAGCGTCAAGAATTGTGTGCCCTTGGCACAACCGACGCCGTCACTGGAAGGCAAATCCAGGTTTGACTGACAACACAAAGACTAAAAGAGGCCAGTGATTTAAAACTATAGTAACCGATTGCATCGATAATTCAGTATTCAACTGAAAACCCAGTTCGGGTATTACCAAATATTGCGTCATTCTTTGACACGCAATCATACGCCTACATAGAAGCGTCCATGCTAAGCCCACCATTCTTCCGAGTGCGTGAAGCCGCATAAATCGGCAAGTGGTTACAAGGGCGGTCTGAAAATAAACAGAGCCGCCTTCATTTTTGGCTTAGCGTTAACCGTTAATAGCCGACCCTTGCATTTAAGACGTATAGAGAAGCGAGTAGAATGAGCCCTAATCTCGTAGACATTTAAAAAAGAATAATGCATTGTTGATAATGTATAAGCGTTATATATTATTCTTTCTATGTATTGCCACTGTGTATTCTTTTTCTGTTTTTATGTGAATGCATATTCTCTTCTAGATTATATGTGTGTTAATGTAAACTCTTCGGTTTTCATTCCTGGCGCAAGATTTTCGTGTATAATTACAGCATCGTAGGTGACAACGAGCAGGCCGGCAAGAGCAATATTGACAATCCCTTAGCTGCATTGAGGTAAGAGCGGATCTTGTGCTGCTACGACTATATTAACTAGCATATAATTGACATTATAAATTCATAGTACAGTAGAGTATAAGGGCACGCGAAAAAGCTACATTTCAATGGTTAGATCCTGGAAAAATCCTCTATTCAGAACTACGAAACTTAGCATGGCGCTGAATGTGGATCTGATTACAGTTCTTGGTAAGCCAGTCAGCCTACATTTGAAAAATATCCGCTCATCATGTAAAGTAATCGCAGTCACAAATACCACTAAAGAACTATTTCAGCATGAAATACAACACAAATCCAGTGACGCAACTTACATTAAGAACACACAAAACCCAGACCAAGATTGGGAAAAGCTAAATTATTAACTAAGCCTCGAACACACTGCGACGCTAAATTGACAACCACAATCGTCCAAATAAATACTGACTAGCACAATCGAAAAAGGGAAGAGAAGTTAAGAAAAAAAGATTAACAACATGAATCTCTAAATATACCTACAAAAGACTGTGGGAAAAGATTCAAAGGCATTGTGGACAAAATAAAAATAGCTACCTTAGCAAAATCTGCAGCGAAATTGAAGAACACAGAAATTCCAACGAAATCCACAATCAAGACAACAAAGTTCAAAAAGTCACACGAAAACAAAAGGTAACCACATCTTCCAGTGAGGAAAAAGACAGTAATATCAGCGTACATACATCAAACAAGTAGAGACACTCATGCCAAATGTTGAAACCTGTCTAGAGTGCCTGGGACACCGACTGGGGGGGGGGGGGGGGGTATTTCTAAGCTCGGCTATCAGATGGCAGCACAAAGTTCTACCAATCAGAGCCAGTTACTGGCTCTGCTACCAATCATGATGTGATTAGAGTCCCTGTATGTAATAAGAAAGAGTCGAGTCATTGGTGCAACCCATTGTGATTGGTTGGATCCACAAACCATGGACTACCTACTTGAATTTTAATAATAATATTACAATCACATTACATTAAAATTTGACATAAGCTATTCGAATGCCGTATTTCAAGTTATTTTGACATGACTTTTGACGTTAGTTTAAAATTGTTCAACGTATACCTGCATTTTTGAGACCGTGCGTGCACGTCATAACATATTGATGACATCATCTCCTAGTATGTTTATATGATCCTTATACAGTCACTAAAAGTACGTTGTTTGACACAGACTGATGCAAAATTTAACCTACAAATTTCGAATTTCACATAGCTTGGCAGACGATAAAATTGCATTTTAACGTGAAATAAAAGGTAGATAAAATACAACTTTAACAGTTAGAATTTAATGAATATATTAAATTAATATTTTAAAGATGAAAGAAAAAACCACAACATGAAAACTGAAGACATCATATTAATTTACATAACATTTATATTGTAAGCGTTGACAGCTATCAATTAATGTAAAATTAAGTGACCAAACTACCTCAGAAAATCAGCACTTTGAAAACTTGAACGATGTAGCTTGTGTGAAATGAATTGGCGCACTTCAGGTATACCGATTAGGCGCATTTTCCTGTAACTGATACTTTGCTTGCTCGCTGTATATGTTATTTACCTGTTGAGGCTACTTATAACAGGTACTCTGCAGGTATTTATGTAATTTTTCGGACCCAACTTAAAATCAATTAAAAATACAATTTTGCGATTTATTTTAGTAAAAACATTGTATCGAGTACCACATGAAATAACGAATAAATTGACTATAATAGTAAAATAACTTACATATTTTTACAAAGAATAATAATTGGAATTGCGCAGGATTTTAACAACTAAATCAAATAAATCATTTCAGTATCATTTTAAAATAACCAAAACATTAAATTTTATAGACAACACAAATCCAATAAAGCAGATCATAAATGTAACTTAATACAGACACAAGTTTAGATAGTGGAAAACAATAAACGCAAGTAGTTAAGAAAAACAATGAGTTAAAAATACAACATTAGTATGGTATTAAACAATAGGACAGATATTTGCAACGTTTCATTCTTTAATATCTAGACACTTCTTCAGGCTAAACATGGATTTACATGTTATGGGCCTGTATGATGTAATTTCTGTTGGTGGTTTACCAGGTTTCATAATTATGATTATTTGCGTTGTTTTCCATTGACTTGGGAAGTGCCGGATTCTGAGGATAGAATTATACAGATGTGTAAGGGCTTGTATAGCTTTAGTTGGTAATTGTTTGATAATTGTCTCAGCTATCAGGTCATATCCTGGAGATTTCTTTGTGTTGATCTGTGGCATCTTCGTTCGGGAGTTGACAACGGAAGGGTGTAAACACTTTGGTGAGATATTCAGCAAAGGCATCGGCCTTTCCTTTGTTGCTGCGAGCCCAGCTACCGTCTTCCTGTTGGATAGGAGCTACGTGTGGGGTTGTTTTTTTATTTTTCGCGTTGCTTTCCAAAGCGAGTAGTCTGTTCGTTTGCACTGAGATTTTCAAGGTAGTTCTGTATTCCTTGATTTTAATGTTGACTAAGAAGTTTTTTTAGATGTTTGCTGGCCCTATTATACTCTCGTTTGTCGAGGTCCGATCTGGTAAGTTGCCATCGTTGCCTGAGGCGGCGTTTTTCGGCTATTTTGTCCTTTATGATGATAGGTGTATCAACTTACTATTTTGAACCATGGTGTATACAGCATACAGATTTGCAGGTCTGTGAAATAGAACAGACTGTTCGTATGCTTAAATTTAAAGCATTGGCAACTCTCTGTAACACCAAACCATTAGAAAGTTGGTCATTATATTACGAATTATTATATTACAGATGTAAATTACTTACTTCTCTCACAGCAGTTAGCGGTATAAGTGCACCATCGTTGTCTCTTTCTCGTTCAAAATAGCTTATCAAAGCGGCAACAAGCTCTTTTGACTTTCTGGGCAAGGCGGTTGACATTTTAGCTTCGAGTTCCCCATACGTTTCCAGCAACTAAACTCTTCCCCAAAGTAAGTAATTTGTAGCAGTGGAAAAACGACAGTATAACTTGTTCGCAATGTTCGTTTTGAAAACAACGGATTTTTAAAATGCAAAACTAAACTATATGTCACTGTCAACACCTGTCAAAACCACTATAACAAATAAGTCGTTTTAAAAAGCGACATGCGTACGTGTTAATTCCCTGAGCAGAACTTGAAAACACAAAGTACCCCGACGTATTATAGTTTTTACTATTGTTCATGGAAATTATGAAATATTAAAACAAAAAATGTACGGCTATAGCAATATATGAAGCTATATTATTAGCAAAAGCAATATTAATCATTATTTTATTGAAAAAAAGAGTAGTTTTATATTTTTCAAATGTTGGTACTGAAAACCTTACTAAAAGGCGGATTGATGACGTGCACGCACGGGCTCAAAAATTCAAGTATAGTACATTTTTAGCAGACCTTTTAGATACACCCCACCCTGTATATGCTGCAGATGAAAACTAATAATAAAAATATATCTTTTATCAATCCTGTGGTTGTTACTAATTTTATTAGAAATTTCTATTTTGCTGAAGTATGAGTTTAATAAAAATCTGTATAGAATGTGCGAAAATTGGAAGCAATTACAGCAGCACCGATCTTTCCACTGCAAACGGTGTTTTGAAGAGGTGCTCTTGGCTTTACAAAAACCGGAAAATATTATTTTCAACAAATATGGGAAAACCAAAGGTGTACGTAACACGACAATTAACGAAGGAAGCTACAGACATTTTAGAAAAAGAGTAAGCATTACACGTTAAGTTCTAAATATCTTTAACTTAAAACCTTAATTTTCCTGAATGTGCATAACCTCAAATTACAATTTTGACAGCTGTGAAGTTACAACATGGACAGGATCGGATCCAGTTCCACGTGAGGAGCTCCTAAAAAACATCGGAGGAAAGGATGCTTTATTTTGTATGCTGACTGATAAAATTGACGCAAAAGTGTTAGAAAGCGCCGGATCCAATTTAAAAGTAATCGCAACAATGTCTGTTGGTTACGACCATTTAGACGTTAATGAAATAAAAAAACGCAATATAAAAGTGGGGTATACGCCAGATGTTCTCACCGATTCTACCGCTGAACTTACAGTTGCACTATTGTTGGCCACCTCGAGACGTTTGCTAGAAGCAAATGAGGAAGCACAGAGCGGTGGGTGGAAAGCCTGGTCCCCATTCTGGATGTGCGGTCCTGGTCTGAACGGCTCTACCGTTGGATTTTTTGGCTTTGGAAGAATTGGCCAGGAAGTGGCCAAGCGACTGAAGCCATTCAATGCCAAAAAATTGATATACTGCAATCGTTCCGAAAAAGCAGCAGAAGCTCGAGAAATCGGGGCCGCAAGGGTAAACTTTGAGGAACTCTTAAGTGAAAGTGATTTTATTATCGTTACCTGTGCTCTCACTCCAGATACAAAGGAAATATTCAATGATGACGCATTTAAAAAGATGAAACCAAGTGCAGTTTTTGTAAATACGAGCCGTGGTGGAGTTGTTGATCAAGAGGCTCTGGTTCGAGCATTAACAAATGAGAGTATTTGGGCAGCTGGTTTGGATGTCATGACTCCAGAACCCCTACCACTTGATAATCCTCTACTTAAGTTGAAAAACTGTGTTATCTTGCCGCACATTGGAAGCGCTTCCTCAGAAACAAGAAATACTATGGCAATTTTAACTGCAAGAAATATAACTGCTGCTTTGAGAGGCGACAGTATGCCTGCAGAGCTGAAAATTTAATTTGCAAATTTTAAAATTACAGTTTGAACCATATTCACTAGAAATACGTAGCATTAAGTATATTTTAAGAAGAATTCGATAGTGAACTATGTGTGGAATATATTGATGAATGAATATTTTATTTATGAAAATGTGCATGCATTCCTAATAGTTCCATTTTTCAATAGTTATAATTAGAGTGCTTTATTAACCAGGCAAGCTTATCCCACTAGATTTTGTGTTACAGGGATTTTAGCGCCAAGCCGTTGGCTGTGCTGACCGGTAACCGTGCATTCTGTCGCCTGTCAACCAAGCAAGGCTAGAAACCGTTGGAGTACGTACTGCTCGATCCAGACGAACAATGCATGCTGATTTAAATCTTGGTGCATTCCATTACGATGCTAATTAGAATTACAGTCTTCATCCAAGTGTGGTTATTTAAATCTATATACAGTGTGTAGGTGTTGTTCTGTGCTGTAAACTATATCTGTCAGTTCTATCGAGTTCTGTCACTCGTCACTGTTGTTTGAACTAAGGTATTATTAAAGTTCTCTAGTTTGAACCACGTGCGTGTTAGTTAACAGTGTTTTCGTGTCGATTTTTTCTGCTTTCTTTTTATTTGTTTAAAAACCAATCTTTTTTAAGACGGATAAAATTAAATGACATGATCGTTGTTTTTCCGACTTACCGTATGCTATTTGGAAAGTAACTAGAATTTGAATTTGCCGCCACTTTCAGTAACTCAAAATGGCGGACGAGCTTGCTCGTATAAATATAGTACCTTAGTTATAATCTTCACACTGAACGTATAGGAAATTTTAATTTCTATAATTGACTTCTTGATTAATATAATTAATTTATGTGCATTAGTGATATGGTACCATTATGTCAGAATTACACTAGTAATAATATTAAAACAAAAAGTTTAGAATTTTAACTTGTATTGTTGTAAATATAATTATTACCATCTGAAAAAGTTTATTTGAGCGGTCGTATTTGTGAATTCCATTGTTTAGTGGAAAAATAGCAATTTTAAACCTAGATCTGTACAATTTCTAACAAATTTTGTGAATGTTTAAATACAGGTCAGAAGAAAATAGTATATTGTTTAACAAGTGACGAAAGTAGCATTTTCTGCAAACGACAGAACAGTTCATCAAACGAGGCGTAGCCGAGTTTGATAATGTTCTCAAGTTGCAGAAAATGATTTTCGACAAGTAAAACACTATACTTTTTCTATAACCATGGTTCACTATATAGGTGTATAAAAAGTTTGAGAAAGTTCAATTATCTTTAAAGTGATCTTGACGAAATCGGGAATTTAGGGATATACCCCTTTTTTAATGCACATAAAGTAACCAGTGAGAAAAGCTAATTGTCATACCATGCTTGTGTTTGTATCGCGCAATTGACAACTCTGACTAATATGGCGCACAGCAACTCAAACACTGCCGTCCGAGAGCAAGGCTACTTGATGAGACGGCCTGCCAATTTCGTGATCATTTTTATAACTGTATTTTGCATTTATTACGTTATACAAAGTAAATTTACACGTTTTTTTGCTAAATCATGTTTTTCCATTGTGCTTTGTAAAATTAAATTACAATTGGATATGGAAGAATGCATTTAATATCTGAAATTGCAACAACTTACTTTCGTCACTAGAGACGAAAGTTAACGTTACGGGATATTCTATCACTGGTCCCGGAACTGGCGTTTTCGGTTGGGGTAAAATGTGACGAAAGTTGTTCATTTTTAAATGGTTATAGAAAAACGCCTTTATTCAAAAAAGGATAATATAAAATTTTTGGAAGGTGGCGTGTACCTACAGATATTAACCATCAATTTTGAAAAGCATTACCATAACAATTGAGTATATTTTATAAAAAATAATTTATTATACAAGAAGATAAAGTTAAATTTTATCCACGAGTGAATCGTTTAACGTCGAGACGTTAATGATTCACGAGTGGATAGTAATAACTTGTGTATGTGTTCAGTTGCTGCTTGCCGGTTTTGCCTATGACCCAGACACTGTCACAGTGGGGTTTCTCACACCAATTTTCCTTTTTTCGTTCCTTGAAATTTGCTGACGGCCCTGATTGCGGAAATGTATAAACCCTTTATGTTGTTTATCGTTAAGATATTGTTTTTACTTTTTTTGCAAACAATTGAGTTTGGATTTAAATATTTTATATGCTTATTTGAGAAATCAATAAGTTGTCGTTTGTTATTTAATAAAATTTAGATAGTGAACTTCGTGGAGCAAACCACATTTCTTTAAACTAATTTATTTCCCGTGTTTTGCATCGGAAACATGTTAGCTAATTTTAATTCGCTGGTCCATCTTCCAGAAATATTACTTATGTACACTCGGGTGCAATTGCCGGCTGCCAGCTCAGTCGAAGGGCGTATAGGTCTTTAAAGGATTAGTCGGTAGAAGGTAGAACAAAACAAGAGATCAATGCCCAGCACGCCAACAATTTTTTATCAAATAACGGCGAGTGCACCCAGGTGTTCAAACGAGAATTCGTAAACTCAAATAGCTTATACACAAATACAATTCCTGAAAGAAAAGCTTCAAATAAGGCACGTAGTTGTAACTATTCTCTTGAAAACATTTCTTGTCTCATAAATTTATGAGGTACAAAAATTAAATGACAAGTTGACATTATCAAGTTGAATCTACATTGGAATCCTTAATTCATAAAATTAAATGAGGCATTAAAAAATAGAGTAGGTACAGACTTCATTCACCAAACATACAGTAAAACCTGCAACCCAGGTTACAAATATCAGCTGTAACTAGATCAATAATATGTAGCATGCGTAGTGTTACGAAGTATTACCCACACGAGAAAATTTGCCTGCATGGCCTACGGCCTCGTCGGCCAACCTTTTTCTACAGTGGGTAATATTCACATAATGCTACTTGTACCTATAGTAAATAACTATTTTGCACTCATGATTTCAAAATTCATATTTCCCGGTCACTCCCGATGCGCCTAAAATTACTTTTCCCGCACCGGGGTGTTTTTTACTTTCCCACAAAAACTATGGCAATTGTGTGTTCCAGAGGCGCTGTAAACGTCAACAAGTGCTAGGATACGTATAAAAATTTAGTAATTGGTGCTGCCAACTCAGTAAAGTTGTAAAACACTCAATAATATTTTTTTAACTTTTTGAAATATTTTGAGTTATTCGTTACAAAAAACATTGTACCTACCTCTTTCGGGAAGAATTTTCCTGAATTCGCACTACATGCAGCACTCTCTTCGGTCGTGCTGCAAACAAAGTGCTCATTCGGGAAAATTAACTTCCCGAACTTGTTAGGTAAATAACTATAATAAAGTTATTAACTAATCATACTGTCGTTTGCATTCGGACCAAACCATTTCTACTAGTATTGTTCTAAATTGGACACAATTCAAAGCAAGACATGCCTAAATTATGTCAATCCAACATTTGTCCTCTTCGAAGAAATCGTTTTTAAAATAAGATTTTGAGCTTACTCATTGTACCGTGGTATTGATGATGTAATTTTGGATAAAGGTCACATTGACAGCATTATAAAATAAGCACTATTTAAAGCTGACCTGACCAAAACTCACCCAGTTCCTTATAGTTAAATCAAGAGATAAAGTTATTACGTCACAGAAAAAAATGGGTACAGTGTAGAATTTACCAACTTTAAATTTCTTCCAAAATAAATAATTTATTTAACAATAATTGTTTATTAAAATACGTCGTAGGCCAATAAAATTTTTAAGATAATTGAGTTAGTAACACCATAAATCAAGTTATGTACCTACAACTTGATTTTACAGAAGAAAATTATAACAATAAAACATAATTGCTAAATATAAGAGAGTCATTGCCAATTCCTTATATTGTACATTTCAGTCATTTTATTTCTACAAGTCGCCCTACATAATAAATATATGTAATTAAGTACAATTTAATACTCAATGGATAAAAATACTTTCCGTTAACCGAATTGCATAAAATTATTATTACTAATATCTAACAATCAAGGTCCGACACGATTCACAGCAGCTTTAAAGGTGTTCTGCATCAACATTGCAACAGTCACAGGGCCCACGCCTCCGGGTACAGGTGTTATATAATCAGCAACAAAACTAACGGCTGGAAATGGAAAAAAGTAAGGTAAATATCACTTTTCCAAAACATGGGCAAAAATTTGTGGGTTTCCCCCAATAATATAAAGAAAAAATGTTATATACACAAGGTAGAAAATGCCTTTAGTTTTTTTTTCTATGCTGTAATATTATATTATCAATTTTTCTTCGTTTTTATACTTTTATTATGTGTACTGGATAACACTACAAAATTTGTATTTTTATTATTAACATTCAAAATTGCACCTTGTTCCATACATACCAAACAAAAAATTATATGTAATTTTATAAAATACCAACCTTCAAAATCGACGTCTCCTACTAGTTTCACTTTCCCTTCTGGTGTAGTTACCCTCGTAATCCCAACATCTATAACACAGGCTCCCTGTTTTACCATATCTGCTTTTATTAAATGTACGACACCTAAAATTAATGTAATTAGTTTTTTAAGTTCTGACTTTTGTTATGTGACAAAATATTAGTAACAAAATACTGCAGTTGTATGACGTAAAGTATCGATTAACTAATAATAGAAAGTCGGTGAGTGGTGGCTAACAGAATGAAGATCAGTAATAAATTTAAAAAGTACATGTTGCAGTCATGAGAGATAATTAAGCTGTCACAAAAATTCGACTGAAAGAGAACGAAAACAAATCCAGTATACAGAAAGGAAAACTGGCAAATCTCAAAAGTAAATTTTATTTTATAATTCGGTACGGAAGTTCCAAAAAGAATGGGAAATGATCTAAGGGAATACTATTCCCACCAAAATAAGCTAATAGAGCCGACTATAAGCAACCTACCCTCAGAAGGCTCACATAACTCCGACTAGCTCAATTCACTAAGAAATACGAAGTATTGGGAGGCAACAATTTTAATAAATTGTAATTGGGGAACAATATGTACAAAAATATATTCAAGCATGCATCTTATGGTTGAAATTACGGTTATAGATAGCAATTAGGGAATGTTGTAGAATGTAGATAAGGAATTGAAATTATAGTAATTTAAAAAAATATATTTATGTAAATATAATTATTACTCAAAAGTGTTTACTTTTTCTTTTAAAATTTTAAACGAATAGGTGCGAGAAATTAAATAGTTCCTTATAGTTTCTTAACATATATAAGTTTGCGAATATATTCCGTTCAATGTTCAATATTACATACATACATAATCTGTAACCCCTTATACCCTTTGCAGTGTCGGGGTGTTGAGGGTGTGTGCATTTTTAAATATGGCGGAAGTACTTGAGGTAGTGGAGCCTGTCTAAGCTAGAACACTATGCCTGCTCTCCAGATGTTCAACCCAACCAAGTACTGACCAAGCAGACTGATGCTTTTCTCTTACAAGCGCCGTGAGATGTGCAACACCACTCCGCCGTACTGCCAGCGTATGTTCAATATTTTATAATTCAATTCTTACCTCTGGTGTATATGAAACGTCCATTGTTTAATAAACGAATAGTATAACAATAAACCTTAAATGACATTTATCTGACATAACCTATGGTTATTTAATCGGTCTTGTTCTGTGCTCCCAATAGAAAAAGGTAATTGAATTTACTTATGGTGCTTTACAAGTAAGTTATATAAGGTGAGAGAAATTTTATACGTTTCACACCGATTTATAATTTTAGCATACTTTAGGTAGTTGTATGGGACTGGTAGTCCAAGAGCCAGCAACGGATTTCTTACAGTATTTTTAACAAGCGTGTAACTGTTATGGAAGGTCCCTTTGAATATACTGATAAGGGAACCCGAAGTCTGGCAAGCCTGCGGTAGTGGATTTAGCCCCGTGCATCTTTGAAGGGTGGAAAAAAAATAATGTGACAAAACTGACACAAAACCTATGAATAATATGTTGATAACACTGTAAGTTTATGTCAAATTCGAGGTTAGCAGGTTGGGTTACTCATGCCTCGATAATGAAAACAATGAAGGAAAAGGTCCAGGTCGAAGATATAGAAATCGATATCAGTAAGGTAACTAAAACAAGAAGAGGTAACGTTAGAATCACGTTTAAAGAAAAGAAAGAAGGGGCGATGCAAGAATTCAAAGAGAAGACCATGAAGGAGCTGGGAAAGGAAGGAACGATGACTAAAAATGGAGGAAGGAGTCATCAAATAATCATTATCCGGGATATTGATATGATAACAACCAACGAAAAAATTAGAGAAGCCCTGTGTAAAAGCCTACAAATAACGACTGAAGATATAAAAGTGCATACCCTAAAAGAGAATCTAAAGGGAGGGGAACAAGTGGCTACAGTTGAGGTAGCAAAGGAGTTTGCAAAGATGCTACTACAGAAACAGAAGGTTAAGACTGGTTGGACGAAATGTGGAGTGTACGAGCTACTACATCCAACCAGGTGCTATAGATGTCATAAACACGGACACATAGGAAAGGACTGCACTCAAGACGTGAATGAGATGAGAGATAAGTGTCTAAACTGCGAACAGAAGGGGCATAAAAGAAGTTACTGCAAAAATTAGTCCTTTTGTATAGTGTCAAAAGGGGGGGCATGCATCGGCTACCATGAAGTGTCCAAACTACAGAGATGCAGTAAGACAAATGAAAGAAAGGAAACAGCAAGGAGGGTACAACTCAGGAAATAGAGGGGCCACAGAAAAAAATCGCAGATAGAAAGAAGCGAGAATAGGGACCTCCAAAATGATACTGCTACAAATTAATCTAAATAGAAGAAAGCCTGCACACCATCTTATGCAAAAGGCAGTGCAGGAGTATAAAATAGACGTGGTACTAGTAAGTGAAACAAATATTAACATAATTAAAAATGGACCATGATTTAGAAACAAAGATGGTGAGGTGGCTATCAGAGTATACGGGAGTGAAGTGAAAGTGAGGGAGTCAGGAAGTGAAGCGGGATTTGTATGGATTGAAACAAAAGAATATATAATATATTCTTGCTATTATTCCCCAAATGTAGATATAGGTAGGTACCTATGAGAATAGCATAAAAAAACTGAAAGAAAGTATGAGGAATCAAGGAAGAGGACATAAAGTAATCGTTGGCGGCGATTTTAATGCAAAATCGTACGCATGGGGATCCACTGAATATGATAGAAGAGGAAACTTAATGACAGAATGGCTGGCCGAGGATAATCTGCAAGTCCTAAATAATGGAAATAAACCTATCTTTATAAGGGGAAATAGCATGTCAAGAATAGATATCACGTTCTGCACAGAAAATATGTTTTGTAATGTAATAGCATGGGAGGTACTAGAAGATGAAAATATGAGCGACCATCATTATATTAGGTTTGAAGTTACAAATGATATAAGCATAACAGGAGATCAAAGAAACATGCAAACGAAGAGGAGAGGATGGAAAATTGAAGAAGGAAAGATGCGGGACTTTGAGAGGGAAATAGAAAAACAAATAAGAGACTACGATAAAAAAGAAAATAGTGACGACACTGCGGGAGACTGCACTAAATTAATATCAAATGCTTGTGACAAGGTATTCAAGAAGAAGATGACAGTGAAGAAAAGTAGACGACAGTTGTACTGGTGGAACGATAATATAGCCGAATTGAGAAGAGCATGTAACAGAAGCAAGAGAGCCTTAGTAAGATGCAACGGCAGAAGAACCTCTACTCAGCAGGAAAAAAGTCAACTGCATGATGAATATGCAGGAAGACGAAAAGAATTGAGGATGTACATTAAGAAAGCTCAGGAAGAAGCGTGGAGGAAAGTCTGTGAGGAGGTCAACAATAACCCATGAGGAGAAGGATATAGAATAGTTGCAAGAAAGCTCAGGTATGCTCCTAAAATTGAATTGGATGAAGATCAAAGAATGGAACAGGCCAGGAAATTATTCCCGGAAGATAGGGAATATGACTGGGAGGAGATAATATCTGACATGGAAGGAAATGAGCCTGAGGAGTTTACAGAAGAAGAACTGTTGCTAGCAGTCTCAAAAGCCAAAAATAAGAAGGCGCCAGGGGCCAGATGGAATCCCCCCCGAGGTAATCAAAGCGATAACACTAAAACATCCTGCATACTGCGTACGTATCTTCAATAAATTATTAAGCATGAGGGCTTTCCCAGATCTATGGAAAATGGCAAGTCTGGTGCTTATTGAAAAACCCAAAAAGAAAGAGGAAGGTCAGGCATATAGACCCATATGCCTACTAAATACAATGGCTAAGCTATACGAGAGATTACTTGCCAACAGAATAGTGAATGAATTAGAAAGCAAAGAAGACCTTTCAGACAAACAATATGGCTTTAGAAAGGGTAGAAGCACCGTGGACGCTATGAAGACCATAATAAGAATGGCGGCGAACGTAAACACGGGAAACTACAAGAATAGAGAGCTACTAGTGATGATAGCCATAGACGTGGAAAATGCTTTCAATACAGCACTGTGGAATAGTATAATGCGGGAAATCAAGGCAAAAAATATTAGTACGTACCTAATAGAAATTGTAGGATGCTATTTAAAAGACAGGTGGCTAGAAGTCACAGAAGGTACAAAGATGAAGGTAACAAGAGGGGTACCCCAGGGATCAATACTGGGGCCGCTCTTGTGGAATATCTACTATGATGGCATACTAAAGATGCAGATGCCAGAGGGCGTAACCGCGATAGGATACGCTGATGACGTAGTGTTGCTTGTAAGAGGAAGAGATGAGGAAACAATAAAAAGTAGAGCCAAGAGAGCACTAAAAAAGGTAGATGATTGGATGAAACGGAAATGGTGCTGTTAGTGGCAAGAAGGAAAATTAAAGAAATGGAAATTAATATCAACGATGCAAGTATTAAATCAACAGAAGCCCTAAAGTACCTGGGAGTAATGTTCAATAGAAACATGACATTGACTGAGTATGTCATACACACTACAAAAAGGGCAGAAGCAGTGGTACAGAAGCTGTCAAGAATAATGCCCAGAATTGGAGGAGCGAAGAGTAGTAAGAGAAGAGTGATTGCGACCGTGATATACTCCATTGTCTTGTATGCGGCACCAATACAGCGTAGGCTGATGATCGCAATTGGAGGAGCATACAGAACGACATCCACGGAAGCGTTACAGGCAATTACCGGAACAACTCCGCTGGACCGGATGGTGGAAGAAAGAGTAAAAACATATGAAAGGACGAATGGAATTGGGAAGACGGAAATCAAGGAGGAGATAATAAGTAAGTGGCAGACCAGATGGAGTGCACTGGAAGGAAAGGCAGAGTGGACTAGGAAGTTAATACCAGATATAAGCAAATGGGTCAAGAGGAAACACGGGGAAATGGAATACCACATGGCGCAAGTGTTTACAGGGCATGGATGTTTCAACCAATACCTGAGGTGTATTGGGAAAGCAGAGAACGAAGAATGTTGGTATTGTGCAGAAAGAGATACAGCCGAACACACCATGTTTAGATGCATCCGATGGGAAAGAGAAAGAAATATGGTGGAAAGGGCAATTGGGGAAAATATTACAACGGAAAATCTAACAAATATAATGCTAAGAAGTGAAGAGGCATGGGAGAACATACATAAATTTATAAAGAAAATAATGTTGAGGAAAGAAGAGGATGAAAGGGTAAGAAAAGCTGAGGAAACTTAAATGCCGGACAGAAAACAATGGGAACTAAAGAGTGATCTTGAAGTAATGCCACAGCAGTTCCGAGGTCACCTTTGCTCATCTATGGAGGGGTTTTAGTGGGTAGAAATCCCACAGTCTCCCGCGGCATAGAAGATCCTCCCGCGGGGACCCTAAGAAGGTTTCCCCTCCAAACAAACAAAAAAAAACAAATAAAAAAAGATATGATAGATGCGTAGTGCGGGGTGGAGAAGGTTGGTGCAAGCACTGACATGTCCTTACGTGTCAGGGTACTTGGTCTTGGTTCAGTCGCGCATCAGCTGTTCTAGTGAGGGGTCGTTAATTGTGCCTAGTTGAGGAAAATATGTAAAAATTTAGTTTAAAGCACCGTGCGATCATTGAGTTTTTAGTGAAAGAAGGAAATCGGCCAAAGGCCGTCAATGACCGTATGAGTGCAGTATACGGGGACTCTTCACCTTCCTATTTCATAATAAAATATTGGGCTAAACAGTTTAAGTAGGGACGTGAGTCCATTGAAGATGACCCGCGTAGTGGAAGGCCTGTGGAAGCAACCACGCCCGGAATCGTCGCCAAGGTGGAAAAGCTTGTGCTTTAAAACCTTCGTTCAAAAGCTTCTCAATTAGCTACTGAATGCGGCATTTCAGAATCATCGGTTTTGAGAATCTTACACGAACGTTTGTTCACGAGCATGGTCAGTGCAAGATGGATCCCGAGAATGCTGACGCCCCTCCAGAAGGAAAACCGTGTTCTGAATTCAAAAGAAAATTTGAACCTATTCGAGGAAGGGAGTGAAGCATTTCTGTCTAAGATAGTAACGGGTGATGAAACATGGATTCACCATTGGGACCCGGAGACGAAACAAGAATCAATGCAATGGAAACACAAGGGTTTCCCGCCGCCGAAGAAATTTCGCACTCAACCGTCCGCCGGGAAGATTATGGCCACAATTTTCTGGTATACGGAAGGTGTGCTATTAATTGATTACCTTCCCCACAAGGAGACAATCACAGGGAAGTATTACGCTGGGGTTTTAAAAAACTTGAAGACAGCGATACTGGAGAAGCGACGTGGGAAGTTCAGTTGTGGGGTGCTGCTCATGCATGACAACGCGTCTGTTCACAAGTCTGCCATTGCGTCAGCTGCTGTGCGTGAATTGGGGTTCCATGAATTGAACCACCCCCCCTACATCCCAGACCTGCCCCCCAGCGACTTCTACCTATTTCGACACTTGAAGAAACACCTACGGAGATGAAAAATTTCGGACGATGAAAATGTCAAGTGCGCCGTTTCGGCATTTTTCACGGAGCAAGATTCAAAATTTTTTTCTGACGGTATCGAAGGACCCCCAGCCAAGTGGAACAAATGTATCGAATTAGGAGGTGATTACATTGAAAAACAATAAATAAAATTTCTCGTGAGTCTTTTCTTTCATATCTAGGTAGATCACTTTTGTTTCTCCCCTCGTAGATATGGTGAAAATTCCATTGTACAGTATAAATTACTATTTTGTTAGCTTAACTTCTGTTATAACAACTTAAAACTTCGCACTTGCAATCTGCATAAAATAGTACAATTTGACACCTACCGGTAGCACTAATGATAACATCAGCAGTCTTTGTAAAAACCATCAACTGTTGCAAAGGTGTGTTACGGTGGCAAAGGGTTACAGTTGCTTCGTAACCAGGCAGCTCGTTTCTTGCATCCGAATGGAGAATTAGTGAAAGCGGTAGCCCTATATTCTTGGACCTTCCACAGATGACCACGTTTTTGCCCATTAAATCAATACCTGTTCTAAATTGATGATTTACTTTAAATTTATCTCGGAGCTACCAGTATACTAACTTGTTTAATAATTCGATAACTGCTAAAACTGTACAAGGAACAAAGGTTTCCATATTCAAACACAATTTCCCTGTATTCACAATGTGAAACCCATCGACATCCTTAGTGGGATCAACCGCGTTGCAAACGTTTCGCTCAGAGATGTGTTTGGGAACCGGAAGTTGAACCAATATGCCGTCCACCAGTGGATCGTCATTCAGCTTTTTTACTTTTGCAATTAATTCCGACTCAGAGATAGTATCCGGGAGATTTTCTGTTCTGCTGTTTATTCCTGTTGACATGTGCAAAAATAATTTAAAAACCAATGAACAGGCGGATAAATTAGTTTCTTACCCACTTCCTTAGCAGCTTCCATTTTCTTTTCAACATATTTAACACTGGCAGGGTCCTCCCCAACTAGAACTGCAACTAGTGAAGGTTTGCGTTGATATCTATGTGACCATTTGCTAACTTTTTCTTGAAGTTGATTCTGGATGTTCTTTGCAATTGATTTTCCATCGATTACTGTTGCTTTTCTGCATGTTAAAAAAGGTAATGTAAATAAAAAAATTTGATTCATACAACCAACCTCCATGCAAAATATCATCAAAATGTCAGAATCACAAAAACAGGTAATTAATGAAAAAGACTGTATTAATCAAAAACAGTGTATTAACGACGTCTATTAATCCATCCTTTTTTAGGAAAAATAATTCATTAATATTGAAATTAACAAGCGGTCAACGAAAAAATAAATTAAGTTGTGGTGAGGCGCGCTTGTACGGGTTTATATTATCATTATTCTGCGTAGTTATGGATGAAATTGTGAAAATGATGCTAGTGGAGGATGACGCAGACGTATTTTTAAACAATTCTAAACAATGCTAAACACAACCAAACACAAATTCGAATGCTAGAATTAGGAAATAAAATGGCATGACGGAAAACGCGCAAAACAGCTGACTTTCACCTGTTTTACACGACTGCGCAAGTCTGCTACTTTTTACTCCACCTAAAAACTAGGAGTAAGAAAAGCTGTTCCAAGCAGTTCCGAGCAACTTGCACCTATCAAATGAACGCAGTTCAAGCCGAGGGGGTAGTCACTTGCGATTTTTTAGGACAGAAAATCTCCATTTGCGGAGATCTTCTTGTAACTCCATAGATCTCCATGGATATCTTTGTTTCTCTAGGGAGATCCTGGGATCTCCAGGGATATCCTTGGATCTCCATGGAGATCTTTTGGATTTCCATGGATCTCCGTGTATCTCCTCTGGACCTCCATATACATTAATAACTTTTCAATTTTATATGGAATTAGATCTTTGGAAATAAAACACGTTTTTACTGTCAGAAAGTGGTAGTCTCGGTGGTAGTTTCATATTAATAATAATTTGTATCCATATTTATAATATAGATAAATCACAAACTGTTTAGAGGTAGTAAGTAGACTATTACGAATGGTATGTAATACTTGACCTAATAATAGTAGATTTTGTAGCATGGCAGAAAATAGATTATTACTGTCGAAGGACTGTATAGTTAACTAACTCAGTTTTATTCTACCCCCGTATTTTACTCACAACTTGTTATGGTCTTTTAGAGAAGAAACAACATCTGAACATGAAATTAATGTTTAAACAAAAAATTTCAAAAAATATATGACATCAACTTAGTTTTATTAAAATAAAAAAGTATTACATACGTATATCTTTAGTAACTCATGATTTGGCCAAAATAATATTAAAACCTATATACTAAAAAAAACAAACAGTGCAAAAAGAACATAATGCCTTTTTAGGTATCATACAATTTTAAAAAACATAGGAACATGAGTATATAATCACTGTAATGAGAACTAAAAAAATAATAAAAAGAAAAAACAACAACATAAATATATTTCTTTTTGACTTAATAAACAATAAACAGGTATTCCCAAGTCGAAACTTAACTTCTCTCTCTAGAATACACTTTGTAATAAACACATAAAGTAGGAACAAGTTACCAGTACAAAAGGAACTCGAAAAAAACTAAACTGTTTCTAAGACAAATCTGATTTAAACACTTTTTTTAAAGATTTATGTAAAGTATGTATTTTTACTCTGTCTGATCGTGACAGTTTCATAGGGTGGGTACCCAGCATTGTAATGGGCCCATAAATAATTTGAATGGGCTCTATTAGTTGCAGGTCATCTTGTTTCGGCCAATAAAAATCTTCCGAAAACTGCCGTGCACGTATTGCCGAAGACCTATAGCAGATGGCCGCGGGCCGCGGTACCAGTTAAAATGATGTGCGCACGCAATTACGCTTTTCCGATTCTACACGACTGCAGTCGAAGTTCTTGGATCTCCACGTTATCTCCACCGGATTTCCACGTATTTCCACCGGATCTCCACGTATCTCCACGGATCTCCATGAGATCTCCACATATCTCCACATATCTCCACGGATCTCCATGAGATCTCCATCCCGTAGGACAGAAGATTTCCACAGTGACTACCCCCTCGGTTCAAGCAGTTTGGAGCAGCTGCTCGATCTCAAACGAACGCCGTTTTCTTGCTCTAAACTGTTCGGAACAGTTTAGAGCAGTCAAATGAACAGACCTATAGTAGTGAACCTGTTCTAACTCATCCTCAAGAACTTCTACGAGTACATCACAATAGCGGTATGAAAGTCAATTGTTACAGTATTTTCCTTATGAGTGATTTCAGTGCCAAAGCTGGAACCCAGATGGACTAATCACAAAATAGGAAATAGGAAAATATGACTTGAAATTGTCTACATCATCATCAATTATATTGAATGAACAGTTTTATTATTATTATGCGATTAGCAGTGCGAAGCGGTAAACATGATGAGTCTATTGCTTTCGAACTTAGACTATTATGTCTTTCACTGTTGTCTCTTAAATTTAGTGCACTAATGTGTTAAATAAACTGTCCAAATTTTTGTCCAAGCGATTCTTGAAAGTATGTTGTTAAGAGTACAAACTGTATTGTTTTCTAGAGAGCTCCATCAGTAAACCGCTCGACTACTCAGAAAGTTTTACCTTACTGTAGCTGATCTATCTGTACTAAGCTTTTTCAAGTGTCCTCTGCGATTCTGATTGTTGTTTTCCAAGAAGGTCACTGGATTTATATCTTCCGAGTAATATCCTGTCCGAATCTTTTAAGATTTGATGAGGTCTCCTCGCTTCCTTCTTTGTTTCAAGCTTGGTAGGTTCAAACTCCGTAATCTAACCTAGTAGGGTGAGTTACGGAGTTCTTCACGAAGTTTTGTACAGCTTGGCTGCACCCTTTCCAGCTGCTCAATGTCCTTGAGGAAATACAGGTTCCATACAGAATGGCAGTACTCTAAGTCGGATATATGTTGTGTACTGTTTTTTTTATCTTAGCAATGAAGTGATTTGAAAATGCTGCTTTAATGGGGGTACGATATACTTATAAGCTGTTTAGCTATTTTCACTATGTGTGATATATAGAGTTAGGATATTGACCTTTTTGCTTATAGTCTTCCTGTACATAAAATCTTAGATTTTTTAGTAAATATAAATTAGGTTTCTACATATGGGCTACAATTACATAAATTTTACAGTGTGGAAATAAAGTAACGGATAAATTCATTAACTTTGTTAATATTAATTTTTATGACAATTTAATACATACACCAAAAATCCCATAAACAGCGTTTTTTTTTGTTATTATGACAGCGGCAAAAGTTTGCCCTAACTTTTCCAGTGACAAATTGGAACCTAACTTTTAAAATGGTCTTGTTTGTTAATTTAGTGACTTCTAAAATACCTAATATGTCAATTAAATATGTATTCATTAAGTTGTCGTACCGAATTACACTCAAGCTTTTTTTTTATCGAAGTAAACTTAACCACTCCTAGAATACGGTTCCTGCGTTTGGAGTCCTTACTATGCAAAAGACATCTCAGCGCTGGAAGGAGTGCAACGAAAAGCTACAAGACTTGTGCAAAATATCAGAAACCTGCCTTATGAAGACCGACTTAGACAACTAAACATCGCTACACTATCCACGAGAAGACAACGTACTGACATCATCGAAACATACAAGATTTTTAAAGGTTCTTACAACTCCCCAGAACTTCTTGGTTTCTTCAACATGTCCCTCTCACGAAACTTGAGAGGACATGACATGAAAGTCAAAAAGTCCAAGTTTAAACATGACAACCACAAAAACATTCTAGCCAACCGGGTCGTGGAACACTGGAATAGCCTTCTAAGAGAAATGGTGTCAGCGCCCTCTTTATTGTGATTTAAAAATCTATATAATCGTTATTTATCTCAATGATAACTGTAATAGCTACTGTGATACTAGTTAAGATTGTTACAACGAACTATAAATCTACGAAACTTATAAATTATATATATACACATTGTTACACATATTTTACATATATTTACACACAAATTTGTACGAGATTCGGGCATTTATCAGTTTTCTACTGCTGCCTATACATTAAATAAATAAATAAATAAATAAATTTATAATTCGAGTTTCCTTGCCTTTAGGCAATTCAACTCAAAAAACTGCCAGAAAAAATTACTTGTCCTTCAGACTCGTAATTTTTTCAGAGGCAGTTTTTTTCGTGAAATTGCCAAGCAACAAAATTCTCATTAAAATGTCAGGTTTACTTCGACAAAAAAAAAGCTCTCGTGTAATTATAAGTGAAAAAATCGTGAAGGGGTATAGCGATTTTAATTGTAGGACGTACACTACACCACCTTTATGTTGCTACGTCATTTGTTTTGAAAGTTATGACGTCATCGACGTTTTTTTTTAAATGACAACCTGTATTTTTACTTCCCTCATCTGAAAGACGAAGGAAGTATTATAATCACGAAAAAATCACCTTTCGAAATTTCTTCAGATCTTCATGTTTCAAGGTCCCTAGATGACAAAAAAGAGGTTTTCTTAATTCCGTCTGTCTGTTTGTTGGCACTATAGCTCAAAAACTATTTGTCGGAAGAAGATGATATTTTGCATACATATTATATATTTACCTCACATAGAAATATATACAGGGTGAGCACCTTTAAAAAGTAAAATTTTGTTTATTTTTGTGTTAATTTTGAAATAAAAGGAAGTAATAACTTTCACATAGGTCAGGCTTTACATATGCGCCGCACCTATTTCTATAAGGCTTGATGGCGCAATTGGAATTTCGACGCAATTACATCCGCTGTGGAGATGCAGTTACGATCGCTATGCAGGTGGGGCGGGTTCAAACCCCAGCGAGATACTTTTTTTTTTTAAATTTGCAGATTGATCTAATTTGGGCGAGGAAAGTTCTGGGTAAAGCCTTTTACAAATTGTTTATTAGTGATTTTGGTAGTACTTTTTAGATTGTTTTCAATGATATAAAATTTTCCATATGTTACATCTGAAAAAAATCGAGAAAAATGGTCTTAAAGTTTAAATATTAAAAACCAATGAAATAGAAAAATAAATCTAGTTACCGGTGGATTAACTTTAAATGGAGTTCTAGTTGTATTTTTCAATTGTTTTTTTAAATTAAAAAAAAAACACTGTGACGTCAATGGTTTTCCACCAAACGTAGGTAACTAGATTTATTTTGCTCATTTCATTGGTTTTTAATATTAAAACTTTAAGACCATTTTTCTCGATTTTTTTCAGATGTAACATATTGAAAATTATACATCTTTGAAAACAACATAAAAAGTACTACCAAAATCAATAATAAAAATACAGGTTGTCATTCAAAAAAAAGTCGATGACGTCATAACTTTTAAAACAAATGACGTAGCAACATAAAGGTGGTTGTAGTGTATGTCCTATAATTAAAATCGCTATACCCCTTCACGATTTTTTCATAAAAATTAATATTAACAAAGTTAACAAATTTATCCGTTACTTTATTTCCACACTGTATGCCTATTTTAATGGTTAGCGTTTTTCGAAACTTCCAAACCCAAACTCTGCACTTTACCGGACAGTAGGCTTGCCTCTTGTTGAAGAGGGAGAAATTTTAAATAATTTTCAAAACACTTACAAAATTTGAAAAATCATTGCTGCAAAACCCAGGTTACACAAGATGCTATAAGTGATATCAGTGTTAAATGGAGAAATTCAATCAATCTCTGCTTTGGAACCCTACAATATATCGTCGATGAAATATGCACCACTGTGTTTTTGCGATGCAAGGCGATCGTTTTTGAGGTACAAAAACATTTGACTGACAAGATATGTTTCATAGCAGAAAACATAAAAAATATTTAATAGCGCATTCATTCCAATTTTAGTTTATAAATTAGTAAGTAATGAAGCCTATTTTTGTTATTTTTTGGACCTTTTGCCTTCTTTTTTAAAGTTTTTAGTGCCTATTGACCCTAACTGTAGTGATATGTGTGTGTGTCCCATTTTAGGTTTGTTCTAATATAGAATCCTAGATCTTTTTGTTCTGTAACAGCTGGTTTGAATGCCGTTATTTTTATATTGGTGATCCGGGTTATTGTGACCAATATGCATAACCGCACACTTGTTTTCATTCAATTGTAGTAACCAAGCAGCTGTCCAAGCGTCATTGCTTCTCAGATCTTCCTTGGGAAAATTTTATCAATAAAAGTTCAGAATTGCCCAAAAAGTTTAAATTCAAAATTTAGTCCAAATTAAAAAAAATCCTTAATTTAAAAAAACATTGATTTTTATTTTAAGTTTAATATTAGCAAATTTTTTTCACAAATTACAAATAAATACAACAAAAATACAATATTTTCTAACCCATTAAAATTATAGGAACATTTTTGGACATACGTTTTTAAACTAAATTTAAATATTTTTAAATTTTGAAAAAACTTTGAATTTCACCTTTTTGGGCAATTCAGAACAACATTTATTAGCAGAAATTTCCGATAAAATAATGCCTAATATGATTTCTTTATTTCTTCCATTTATTTTGGTATCGTAGGCGGCTTTGTATTTAAAGGGCACGGATGGTTTTTTGGCCATAATTAGGCCAAAATGTGTTCTATCTGGAGAAATATTTCAAGCTAGATAAAAATTTTAAAAAAACGTAGTTTAAGGTGTTACATTCTTAAGTGGGTACACTGTAGAAAAGGTATACGAACAGCACAATACTTTGTTTAACTTTAACCAAATTAATGGAATTTCAATTCTTTTGTCTAACTCTGTATACCTAAATAATAATAGTAACTGCTGCAATTCATATCACAAGTGAAAAATGCATTATAATCTAATTAATTTATTTTCTAAAACAATTTTAGTGACAATTAGATAAGGAACTGTGCATTGTTTTTTATTTTTAATTCACTATAAACGAACACATACTAAAATAGTTAAAATACATACTTAACTATTCCGTGTTAGTGTTAAGAGTGTTTTTAACAGCTGTTAATTATCTTAAAGCTATATTTAAAAAGCAATTAAGGTAAAATCTTCCAAAACCAATACTAGGTCATACCTTCTTATGGTTGTAAAATGGCTAAACTGCGCGATGTTCGAATAAAACCACCGAGCACGACAATAATTGATATTAATTAGCAGTTTTTTAGTACTCATTTTGTTAGCAATCGATTTGTTACGTGTTTACACATTTTTATAAAAAGTAAGGTTACCCTGTGAAACCTGTTTAAATAACCTGCCTGCTCGATATGCGGTGCGGTTGCGCAATTTTTCATATTTGCTGGCGAATGGGTTGCCTACAGGCCAGGCAGTTGGCTCGTAAAAAGTCTTAATTGGTTGTTAAAAAGTTTGGCATTTCCCTTGTAAATTGGTAAACTACACAAAAGCTGCGTCACTCACCTCGTATCACCCATCTTTGTTTGCCTTGCAGTGTTTGAATTGCACTCTTCTATTTGAAACATTAACTTTCAACAGGTGTGCAAAAGCCACGTGTTTGCGCGCCGGTACGATCACAGTCGGAGAGCGAACGAGGGAACAATCGCCCACCTTTCCACGATAAGGCGCAGGCCTCACCCGTTAATTGGAGTTTCAGCAGCGGTACTAAGAGGGGAGGCAATTTGTAACACAGTGTTTGTTGTCTCTAGCATATATGGCTTTGGAATATGTTGCCCCTAGCAACCGCAATTGTTTTGTTATTTTATTGACTAGAAAACTGCCAAATTTGATTAGTGGCCCAGGCATATTAAGAAAATTTTAAAGCAAACCTAAAACAAAATCGGGTGTGATGCTCGCACACAACTTCCTTTTACAGTGATCTTATATTTGCCAAAAATTTGATTTTAAATTTTTAAGCTTTTGTCAAAGTTTTTCAAAAATTACAAATTCTACAGAAACCGTACAAAATAGAGCGTTAGTTCAAGAGACAAATTTTCAGTAGAAATATAACAAGTGCTTGAGAAATTTCCGGAAATATTTGGAAATATGTTTTGCAGCTATTTTTTCAATAAGTGCATGAGTGCATGCCAACTGAAAAAATCCCGACTCCGAAGGAGGAGGGATTTTTTCTTGGAGGCACGCGCGAATGATTTTGTTGAAAAAAAATAGCTGCATAACATATTTCCAAATATTTCCATAGGGAAATTTTTTAAGCACGCGTTATATTTTGATAGAGAATATCACGAATGAAAAAACACAGTAATAAAGAAAACATTTTTATTAAACAAATTACGAAACTAATATCTAAGTACTAATAGTTTACGGTTTTTTGTGATGACAGTGACATAAGTGGAAATTTACCGGTAAATTTCCGATTATCAATTTTCGCCGTTACCATGGAAAATTTCCAACTAAATTTGCATATAAGGGATATTCTCATATATAATAGGTACCGCGAGCGGTCGACGAATTGCCGAAAATTTTTGTCAAAGTGTATGAGTGTTTATTGCTTCGATATAAATTTTGAAGCAATAAACACGAATAAACACTTTGACAAAAATTTTCGGCAATTCGTCGGCTGCAAGCGGCATTTGAAGGACTATTCAACGAAAAAAATTGACATTTCTTAGTAATTAATCAATTTTATCACGTTCTCTTTGAAAATAAAAATCTGTTGACGTAAAATAAATTGTTTGTCAAATTTGACATTTCTAATATCATATTTGATTAATTTTACAGGAAGTTAAAGAAATGTCACAGGAAGAGAAAAAAATTGTCATTAAAACTCCGCTAGCGGAATTGTTGCACAATTTTACGCTGATTGGTGGCAAATGACATAAATACTAAATTATGATTGGTGAATAGTTAACTTGAAGGGGGTGAGTTGAATAGTCTATAAAATTTTAAGCTGAATTCAAAAATGTAATAATACAGGGTGTTAGGAAAATGAGTGCAAATATTTTAACCCGTACTAGAACTCGTCATTCTGAGTAAGTTTTCTTTATAACAATTTTTCGAAATCTCATCTTTTTTAATATCCCCCCCCCCCCCCCGTTTTGACGAGTCGTTCGAAGTATCATGTGTAGTAGTAAAACATCAAAAATAATGAGCAATAAAGAAATGGTGCTTTAGCAAGCAAAACAATCTTACCGTAGTTTTTGTGACAAAAAATGCGTTACATGGTTCATCGTGTCAGTTTAAAGCCTACCGCGTCGGCTATCACACGTGTGCGTGTCGTTCGAAATTTCGAGTTGTTGAGTGTGCTGAGTGACAAAATGGTGAATTATACCAATTCTGAGTTAACCGACATGGTGATCTTGTACGGTGAAAATTGGGAAATGCACGACGTTTGTACAATGAGAGGTTTCCTGGGCGTCGTCTTCCAAATGCACGTACTTTTACGGCAGCTGTGCAACATTTACGAAATTTTGGCGAATTTAACCCAAGTAATCACAATCGGGGTCGCCAAAGAGCCAGAGATATTCTGGAAGTGGAGCCCCAAGTTTTGGACGTTGTTGCTGAAGAACATACTATCAGTATTCGTAGACTAGCACTCCGGATGGACATTTCAAAGTTTATTGTATGGAGAACGCTTCATGAGCAAGGATTACATCCTTACCACATTTAACGCGTTCAAGCTTTAGAACCTGGAGATCCACCGCGAAGATTGGTATTTTTTTGTTGGTTAAGAGAGAAAGCTCAAAATTATCCGGATTTTCTTAACAATCTCTTATTTGTCGACGAAGCTGGGTTCGCGCGTGATGGGATCTTTAACATCCACAATACTCATGTTTGGTCAGATGAAAATCCCCATGAAATTTTGCCGAGACGTTTTCAACGAAAATTTTCTGTTAATGTGTGGGCTGGTCTACTTGGAAATTAACTAATTGGGCCGTACATTTCACCTAATCGTCTAAATGGTGCCGGATATCTACATTTTACCTAAAATGTATTTAATGACCTTTTTGGCGACGTACCCATAGCGAGGAGAAGAGACATGTGGTTTTTACTCGACGGGGCTCCACCACATTACGCTAGAGTCGTCACCAATTGGTTATACAATAACTTCCGAGAAAGATGGATTGGCAGAAATGGACCAGTATTATGGCCACTTCGTTCACCAGACTTAAATTATTGTGATTTTTTTGTGGGGACACATGAAACAGTTGGTGTATACAACACCAGTTAATACAATTGAAGAACTGACGGAACGTGTAAATGTTGTAGCTGACATAATTCGGAAATGATTTCAAGAACACAAGTTTCGATGGCAGGACGAATTCAAGCTTGCATTGACAACGAAGGCCATCATTTTGAGCATTTGCTGTAAAGTGAGTAAGAACATTATTAAATCACACCCACAAATCATTTTTTTCTTTCATAATCGCTTCTCGGCTAATTGTAAGATCAAAGTGTAGTATCTGTTCTTATCCGCTTAAAAATTGAAACATAAATGATTATTGTTATTTATTACTGACTTAAGGCAATTTTCAATTATTGATGACTTCATTTAAAATGCGGCCAATGACTTACTTGAGTTATTACTGAGTTAGGTTAGTAATCAGATGTTTCGTAACGTCTTTTTTCTAATTTGCTGTCTTAACAAAGCCGTTACCGCATCCATTTTGAGTGCGGTCATGAACCATTACCAAACCCGTAATCAACTTTTTTTCCGTTGGTGACATTGCACGAAATGTCAGTGTGAGTTTCAGGTTATAGCCAATGACACTAAAGCCCGAGTTACATTATACTTTTTTCAGCTAGAAACTTTGACTATTTTCAAACTAGCTCGACTTGGATAATCTAAATCAGCAATTTTTCGTCCAATTTTGATACTAGAATCTGCTAGAAACTAGTTTGCAAAACTAGATTCCAACCTATTTATCCATCCAAGTTTCAAACTTAACCTGCGCTTTAACGACAACGGTCTGTACTGCCAACATCTTATATTTAAAGAAACACGAAAAGTACATAACCCATAACCTCCAAATTAAACGTTTTTAGCACGTTTGTTCGGGAATTATGGCGCCACGAAGCAACAAAAAATGGGGACATGATGCTACTAAAGCATTAGGTGCGCTGCATGAATTACAGCCAACATTATATAAGGTAAGAACTTTGCTATAATTTCAACATTAATTGTTTAATTACTAACCTATACTCCATTTACTTGACATCTGCACTGTCAGTGTCAAATTAAAAAAAAATTCTTGACTATACCTCAAAAATAAGGTGTTTTTTATTAGACTGTACAGTAATTTGATTGTTAAAATGTGAAAAACAGCAGTGGTGCCAACATAATGTCAGTTTGACAGTGCAGATGTCAAGTAAATGGAGTATACATAATGTTTACTTTCAGACTACTTCAGTAAGTTACCACAATAAAGTTCTAAGACCAAAATCTGTAGAACATATTATGGATGAATTAAATAACATGTTCAAAACGTCATTACCACTGACGATGTAATGAAAAAAAATAACAACGTTCGGACGCAGTTCTTATAGAGGTGCATCGCAGTTGTAGTAGCAAAGAAGTGTTATATAGTGGGATGGAAGCAGATGAGGCCCAGAACCTACATGTTGGTTGTACGACTCTCTAAAATTTTTGATTCCATACTGCAAAAAAGACAAGGGCAAGTCGAACTTGTCACCACAAACAACATCGCAAGATGTGGAAGATGTTACGGAAATTAATTCAGACATATTCAAATGATGCTGAAGAGATAGAAAAGATTTGTTATAGGTATTAAATATCCCACGTACTTAATTTAATTTTTCAAATTTTTAGTTATCATTGGATACACAAGTAAAATCGATTATGTTGTTGGTGATGGAGGGACGCTTTCACCTGCTATCAGTGTGGCATCAAGTTCGCAACAAACAACACAGAAACAGCCAAACTGCGGTCAAACTCCAAAAAGAAAGGAGGATCAGAGTATACGCGACGTAATCGCCAAAGCAGTCAACGACATCACCGACGAAAAATCGACATTTCCTCCCGATATTGAAAGTTTATGTAATTTTATAGGCCAGGAACTGATGAATTTCAAGCACAAATCGTCACTCAAGAAGTGCAAGTGGGACATTTTAAATATTATAAGGAAAATGCAGGATGACAAAGAAAATGATTAATCAATCGCTTTATTGTATTATAGTAAACTTTAACCAAAGAGCTCTTTGCTTTAACAATTAATAAAATTATAATAAGTTCTATATCATATTTTCTTGCCATGATACTTTCCCAGGACCATTAAAGTATGTTTTAAATACTTCACGTATTTATATACTTCTAATACTTGGACGACCTCGTTTAATGTTTTTTGTAATACCTACTTGTTAAATATTTCTTTAAGGACTGTTTACTACTGCGTAAGCAACCTCTTTACGGCCCGGCCGTAAAAAGTGTCCGTAAAGACCACGGCCTGCTAAACTGTGTTCCAAACGTCAAAGTAACGTTTGTCACACAAATCCAGCAGCAAGCAAGCCTTCAACTCCGCATAGAAGAAGGCGCAAAAAACTGCTATAACTCCTGAACATACGCTAAAATAACTTGCTCATTCAGAATCTTAACGTCTTTAGGAATATCTTCATCATTTTCTACAGATGTCATAAGTTACGAGCTGGTTACAACTTAAAACTGCTTACAACCATACACGAAATTGGAAATAACTGACATTTATAAACAACAGTTGCAACGTTCTACGCACTCTCAATCATTCTAAAATGTCATTACACAAACGTAGCGTTTTGATGAAAATAAATTAGAAAAATATAGATATGACCGAATTGTATGTAGGTATTACAAAAACTATTGTACAATACACGTCCGTTAGGGCCTTTACTGCCTCGCCAGTATTATTCGACTCGCTCTTCGAGCTCGTCTCACAAATTCTCTGGCTCGGCAGTAAAGGCTATCCTAACGGACTTCTACTGTAAAATACTATTGGCAACTGAATCCAAGCGCTACGCCACCATGCGGTAGAATTTTGAACTGTATCAATGAGGTCGAAATTTACACTCGCATTGAGCTAAATGGTTTATGCTAACTTTTGTTGGCTTATTACAAAGTTACTAATGCGAGAAACGTCTTTATACTAGGGAATATTTATTCTGGCAACTTTCTCCTCTGACTCAGACCTACAACTACCCCGCTAATCACTATTTAAATTCTTTTACTTTTATTTTCGAGCGCAGCTGTAATACGGTGGTACATGCCTACATTTATTTACCTTGCTCCTTCTTGTTTTTAATAGGTTTGTTCTTGCTGAAGTTCAGTGTCTTGTTTATATTTATTAATTTATTGTTTATATTTTTAATAACGGAATATCTTTAACGTAAAAATGGTTCGTGAACGTGAGGGAGCTAGATTTTCTCCTGTACCAAATAAATCGAAACGGTTTTGTTGCGTGTATGGTTGTAAATCACTATCAAAACGCGATACAACTGTGCGGTTCCATAAGTTTCCTAAAGAAGGAGAATTTGTAAAAATTAATAATCAGAAAGCAGATCGGCGAAAGGAATGGATTCGTTTACTTACAATGGTGAAAAAAGTTACAGAAAGTATGCATGTTTGTTCTCTGCAATTTAAAAAAGAAGATTATATTCTTCCTGGTGAGCACAATACTTATTATCGTAATGATATAAATTAAAATGTATAATGCAAAACCAATAACACAAGAAGTAAACGCAAAACAAGTTTAACGCCGAAGTTTGTAGGCAAAGAGCAACGACACTTGTTTTAACATTTTCTTGACTTTGGCACCCACAATAAATAACATGTCCAGAATTAATTAATTGTTCCCCTTCAATATAATTTCTAGAAGAAAATGTTGCTTGTGCATAATTGCAAATATTCACGACACTTTACCGTTTGACTGACTTCTGCGCGTGTAACGAACTTATTTATTTGTACTATTGATGACTAATACGTGACTATTAAAGTATCATTAGAACATCTTTAACTACATTCCATAAGACTTAAAATTCCCGAATAGTTGCTGTGTGTAAGAAATACTTACCTACTAGAAATAGAAACTTTGTAAATAATGCAGCATGACTTAATAGCAAATTGATGTACTCACGGCTGGTGAAATTATTTATTTCTATCAAAACAGCTCTATTTAAGTCCCATTTAAACATCTTTAATTAAAATGCATATCATGAAGACTTATAATTTCTCAATATTAGGCCCGTAAAATTATTTAAGAAAATACTAGAAATCTGTTAAATGTAGCATTGGTATATTTACGCACTACTGATTAAATTATTTATTTATGGTAAAACAGCCCTATTAAAATCCCGTTTACACATCTTTAATTAAAGTGCATACCATGAAAGCTTAAAATATCCCAATATTATGCCCCTAAAATTATTTAAATAAATACTAAAAAACATTTAAAATCAGCGCTTAAGTAGGGAAATGCATAGGCTTTAAGAATCGTACCTACTTAGAGCGGCCATGTAACTAAGCTCCGCCTTCAGTTCACTTCCCAATAACCACCGGTTCCCGAAGAATTATCAAGCATCTTACTATTATCGAGTTCAGTATCTGCTTCGTTCATAATAGTGGGCATTTCAGTTTTTATAAAGTTGTGAAGAGCCCAACAAGCGTGTGTTACCAATACAACTTTATCTCAAGATAAATTTATTGTAGTTAGTAGTACCCTAAATCTATTTGCAAGTATGCCAAATGCATTTTCAACGACACGTCTGCCGCGACTTAATCGATAATTATAAATCCTCTCTTTTAAAAGGAAATGGTTTTAAAATATGATCTTGTAATGGAAAAGCTGCATCGGCTAAGATGACATAGGGAACTGCTTCTGTCATTTCATATAGGGGTTTGTTATTGGGCAAATTTAATGTTCCCGAATTCAATGCCATTGCAAAATCACAACCATCATATAGGTACACCTAAAAATGTGTCAACAATTATAATATATCACAGCTAAAATTATTTACCGTACAATTTTACCTCCATCACCAATTCGCCCATTCGTGCCAACATCAATATAAAGAAATTTATAATCTGCATTGACTATTGCTAAAAGAACAATACTGTGGGTGACTTTGTAATTATAATAGTGGGATCCTGCACTTCTCGGAATTTCGCGTGCGAACGCTTGCAAAAAATGACATTTATGGTGAGTCTACTTGATTCAAATTTAAAGTTTTGTTTTGAATGTATGCTTTGCAATAAAACTGTTACCAGCTGTTACAAAATTCCCCTAAATTACCAAAATTGATTTTATTTGTAGTAAAACGGAATTTAACTTGCAAATTAGAAAAAAATGAATAAAAAACTCGTTTTATAAAACTTCCGAGCACTCGTCCTTCACAGCACTCCTGCCTTCGGCAGTCGTGCTGCGAACAGGACTCGTGTCGAAATACAAGTTTTATAAAACTCGTGTTTTAATATACTATATCAGCACCTATGCAGTTTTATTTAAAATAGATTTTTTCTCCAACCACACGGATAAGACGCCATATTGTCGAATACTTTTGTATAAAAAGTAAGTCATTTCAGGATGTTCACCAATTACCTTGACAAATGTACACTTTACGATTCATATTTGCACTAGTACACAAATGGACGCAAGATAGGGTTTTAGATGTTAAATTTTAAATAAAAAACAAACGCTTCGTCAATATTCGGCATTCGCCGTCGTTGTTGTTTATTTTCCCCGTATAGTGATTGTTTATTTGAGCCATGACAGTTCTGCAATATAACCTACAATGTTTGATTGTAAATAATAAGTCATATTACCGAATGTATGAGTAGTTTGAGAAAAAATAGTATGTTTCATTCTCACAAAAAATGAGTTTTCGGGACGCGTAAGACTCGTCGGACTCCGCTGCGCGTTGTCCGGCGATCTGTCTTACTTGTCCCGAAATCATGCATTTTTTGTACTAATGAAACAAATAACTATTTTGGTGCTTGTATTAAAATCTTACTCCATAGGCGGGTATACATTTTTAAGATAAAACTGTTTTGAATTTTAACTCAGTTTTGAGAGCGTTTTTGAAAAAAACGATAAATGGGAAAGTTGTTCGGTTTAGGGCGTTCTATTACGGGTTAAAATATTTGCACTCATTTCCATAACACCCTGTATACCGGGTTTTCTATTTAAAATAGGAATTAATAAAAAACATAGGAAAAAAACAAAAGAAACCAATTTTAGAGGTATTAAACTGGAAAATCACCTATCTCACTTCAATACACATTAAAAGTGTAAAGCTCTTGTACCTTCTCTTCACTGCTGATCTGCCCACCAATGATCAAACATTTACGGCCACATTTGCCGACGACAAAGCAATTATGGTTAAGCATAAAGACCCCATTATAGCTGCGGAGATCCTGCAGGAAAATTTAAACGAGATAGAGAAATGGGCAAAAAGGTGGAGGATAAAAATAAATGAAACTAAATCACATCATATTACCTTCACAAAATGTAAAGGCAACGTACCTCAAGTCTTCATGCATAATGCACCACTACCACAAGTAACAGAGGTGAAATACCTAGGCTTGCACCTTGACAGGGGTCTAACGTGGAAAGACCACATTTGGAAAAAGCGGAAGCAACTCGGTTTAAAATTTAGCAAACACTATTGGTTACTGGGAAGAAAATCCAAATTGTCTCTTCGTAACAAACTCCTGGTATATAATGTAGCATTCAAGCCCATCTGGACCTATGGGATACAACTCTGGGGCACAGCAGCCAATACCAACATTCAAATCATCGAACGCTTCCAGTCCAAAGTGTTACGCGCTATGTGTGATGCTCCATATTTCCTAAGAAATGCAGACATTTTGTGTGATCTGAAAGTGGACTCCGTGAAAGACACTATAGTGAAGCACAGTGAAAAATATTTAAATAAATTGAAATTCCATCCTAACTATCACGCTGTAAATCTTCTTGATAACAGTGCAAACGTCCAAAGACTCAGTAGAATTAAGCCACTTGACTTGCCACATAGATTTATACAGCTGTAAATGTTTAATTAGTAATTATTGTAACATCTAGTCGCTAAACGTATAATATTTGTAAGAAATCTTGGTGTTAGGATTGATGGATCCTATCTCTCACATCTATTCATGACACTTTTAATCGTTTATCTGTTTTGCTTATTGTATTCCTTTGTTATACAGATTGCAATTAGTTAATAAATTTATTAAAAAAAAAAAATAAAAAAAAAGTGTAAAGTTTGAAAAAATTGTTAGAGCCGTTTTTGAAAAAATCGAAAAAAACTGAAAAATCACAAAAGCTTGCTGTCGCATCTAGATAGTACACAAAACTTATATATGAAGTGTCAATGCTATGCCTCTTTTCGTTTTTGAGATATTTTGTTCACAGACGCACACACAGACAGACAGACAGACACACAGACAGACCAATGAACAAAAACATGTTTTTTGAGTTCAGGGGACTCTAAAACCAGAAGATCTGTTGAAAACTCAGTTTCGAATTTTTGGGGTGAATCCAATACATCCGTTATCGTAAAAGGAAGTAATTATGTACTACTGCTCTTTGACACAAATGTTCCTTACTACCCTAGTAGCAAACCCTCAAAAGTCCTCTCCTCTGGGGTGTCGGCGTCATAGTTTTTTGGGGAAAGAAAAGGCACGCGCCTAGCACTGCTAGGAAAACTTTAAAGGAAACCCAAAACAAATAATACAGTACTTAGATTTAGCAGAAATGTTCCGCAATACCATGGAAGTAACCCTTTAAGAGTCGCCGCCGCTGGGGTGCCGGCGTTGTAGTTTTTCGGAGCAAGAGAGGGCCAATAGCCCATCAGTAATCGCTGACAAATATTAAAGGAAATCTGAAACAAATAATGTAATATTAATTTTTGGGTAAATATTTCTTAGTACTCCAGAAGTAACCCTTCGAAAGTCCACGTCTCCGAGGTCCCGGCGGTCCGGCGTCGTAGTTTTATGTGATAAGAAAGGACCAATAGCCAAGTAATATAAAGAGGAAACCTGAAACAAATAATACAGTACTGATTTTTGGTACAAATGTTCCTTAGTACCTACCCTAGCAGCAACCCTTCAAAAGCCTCTGCCACTGGGGTGCCGGTGTTTTATGGGACAAGATGACAAGAAAGAGCTAATATCCCAGTTAACATTAAAAAAAAAAATTAAAGGAAACCTGAAACAAATAATGTAGTCTTGCCCAAGAAAACTACTACGCCGGCACCCCAGAGGCGAGGGTTACTCTTAGGGTACTAAGGAACATTTATCCAAAAATCAATACTACATTATTTGTTTCAGGTTTCCTCTAATCTTTTTTTAAAATTTACTGGGCAGTTGGCCCTTTCTTGATCTACTACACCGGCACCCTAAATGCGAGAACTTTTAAAGGGTTGGTCCTAGGGTGCTAGGGAACATTTGTACCAAAAATCAGTACTGTATTATTTGTTTCAGGTTTCATTTACACTTTTTTTATAATACTTGAATACTGGCTCTTTCTTACCCCAAAAAGCTACGATGCTGGCACTTCAGAGGCGTGGACTTTTGAAGGTTTACTTCTAGGGCACTAAGGAATATTGCCCAAAAATTAATACTACATTATTTGTTTCAGATTTATTTTAATATTTATCTGCTATTACTGGGCTATTTACCCTCTCTTGCTCAGAAAACTACAACACCGGCACCCCAGCGGCGGCGACTTTTAAAGGATTACTTCCATGGTATTGAGAAACATTTGTGCCAAAACTCAGTACTATATTATTTGTTTTAGATTTCTTTTAAAGTTTTGCTAATAGTACTGTGCCCTTTCCCTTTCTTGCCCCAAAAAACTATGACGGGGGCGCGGACTTTTGAGGGGTTGCTCCTAGGGTACTAATGAACATCAGGACTACATTTGTTTAGTCGAATACTTATTATGCCTGTGCTATAATTGATATCTGTTAGCAGGGCCGCTCCATTTATTAGGGAACATTTAAAGTTCTAATATGTCGAATTTAGGATTTTATTCTGTATTGCAGTTATTTAACAACTTAAATATGTATTATAAAAAAACTTGTTGTCGACCATCGATTAGAGTTACAGACAATACACTTCACACTGCATTATTAAATACAATCCAAACATTATTCAATTATAAAACGTACCACAAAAATTTATTGTTTGTTTTTTTTATAAAAAAGTGCGATACAATTAGTTGTTTTTTTTTATTCTGCGAATATGCAAGAGGTGTTAATCGACCGCATTCTGTGTATATTCAGAAAACATTGATCGTGTGAATGGTATAGTCACAGAAGATCATAGATTGACAACACTGGTCAATATTATACAACATTACGTACCTAGTTACAAATCGTCGTCATTTTATCAAAGAAAAAAGGAGAGAAAAATTGTCTTGTCACAAGAAATTCTCCTTCATTACGATAACGCTCCGATTCTTAAGAGCCCGATTTCTACGAACGCAATTTGTGATGCAATTTGGTTTGAAGTAACATCGGTTATAATTGTCACTTTTGAGTTTGTCTTTTGATTTTGGGTTGAAAACTCCTTGATATTTTTTAAAATGGAAAAAGCCGAGTCTAAAAATGCTCCGAGTACAGAAAAAACACTTTTCTCACGTGTTGCACATGTTATTTTTTCACGAACTGCAGGGAAATGCCTAAAACTTTTGATATAAAAATATTAAAAATTATGTGAAATATTGTGTATTTGAAAATTAATCTGTGCGTTGATATGCATACAAATGTTTCTATGCAGAAAAGCCCATTCTTCTAAACGATGTGCCTTTGCTATGCAGAAAAATGCAGAAAAGTGTCGCTTTTCTAAACGATTTTGTATTTAGAAATACAGTACATTTACCTACAGTACCTGAAAATGAATATGATCGATCGACCTTAAGGTTTAAAAGCCCAACAAAATATTAAGCAGCTGTGGAGCTTTGACAATTTGTTTGCTATTAACGTGTTATTAGATAAAATTACGAATGGTTTGATTAGAATGGAATTGGAGACAAAAACGGACGCGTATAGTCAAGGCGGTCTATATTGTTCCAGGCCATGACAATGGGCCTATAAAGTGACCTTTGGAATGGCCTACCGCAATCTGGCACCATGGCTTCACCAACATTTAACAAAAAAAATACTAGTTTAGGTCACTAAATAAACAATCTGTCAGTGCACTATCCCTGTCATTGTGATGCATTCCAGTTGAAAAAAAAATCTATATAATTACTGCTATTTACATCGCAGTACGTCACTTCACCGTAATATTCGAATTAAAAACAATTCCTAATGGGTAGGTACCTAACTCTCCATTGCAAGTAAATCGTTACTAATTTTGAATTCATCTAAAACAGTAATTTCTTCAAATTAACTTGCCTGAAAGCTAGTGATATTACAGTCAGAACAAGTCTCTTTATTTTATTACCTTTTATATCTGCTCTTTTAAAGTGCTTGTCACACACAACACTAGCATTTCCAATCAGCCAGTTCTCTAACTGCAAAATGTCTTTCTATTTTTGTGCCACCGTTTCATTAGATGGAAACTTGAACACCCTAACATATGGAGCAACTGATGAAGCGTAAGTTGACTTGCAGCTTGGTACGTAAAACTTCATAGGCTTTGTGGAACTTATATGACCTGTCTTGTCAAAATAGTTTTTAATGTCAAATATATTTCAAACAAACAAAACTTAGTGTGTCTTGGAATGGCCTAGCACACAATCTGGAAACAGAGCCAGTGCCATGGCCTGGAACAATAGAGACCGCCTTGGTATAGTCCGTTCAGTAAACATAAAAAGATAAAAACACAAAGTGGCCTTTGATTTCCAAAATTTCATGAGAGAGAAAGATTTATTTATCGTCTTACTATACAACATAGTTTGCTACATTTTACAAAGAATAGCAATTCAAAACTTTACAAAGTCACAAAAAGTTGAAAATAAATAATAACTAGGAATATTTTTTCATCGATAACCCGTATAAATGGTTTTTTAATATAAGCACTGCGTATTTAACACATATTGTCCAAATTTGTTTTAAAACTTTTTTACTAATTCCATTACATCTACAAAAATTTTGAAATAAGGGTGGAAATGTTCCCTTTGCACCAATGAGTAAACCAATCACTTTAATATTTTCAATTTTGAATTTTTCCTTAAAATATGGAATGGTAGGTTCATAAATTAATCTTTTTTCTACATCAACTTCTTTATCTTGGTTTATGTCTATCTCAAATCGGATTGTTGGATCCACTAGAATACCATATTTTTTACGATCAAATGCAAAAATATCAACCCATCGAGTGGATCCAGAATCGGATAAGCAAAATCGATCTTTGTCTAGGAGTGTACTAAGAACAAGTTACTAAAACAAATAGTTTAAGGGTGTGACATTTACTAGCATCTGTCATACATATTGTAAATAACTACTTTTAAGGATATTATACAATTACTGTGTTGTATGTAGCGTTTATTAGTAGGTATCCATTTTTATTGCTTTTTACAAGTTTAGGCGAGAACTTCCAGAAAAATATCTACTTTGGCACTGTAATAATAAGAAATATTAATTGTCACTGTCACTTTTAAATTCAAACCTACCTTTATGCAGGTATAGAAACCTTTGCAAAACAAAATATAGAAACCATAGTACAAAAATTGTATGCATATGCCAACTTCAAAAAAATTTAAGTGTTTTTGTGTTTGCTGAATTGCTTATACTTAAATCACGACAAAGGCGGACAGCTCAGTTTACCTCATGAGTCATAGCACCAAGTCTGCGACATTAGCGGACACTTATTATAATATTGCAATTAAATATATATTGATGATTTGTAGGCTATTATACCTATACTAACATTTAATACATAGTGATGGTTGGAAAATAACGTAATATAAAGTAGATATAGACAAAATGGTTGAAGCAAAAAGATTGTAGATAAGACAGAGATTACTATTTAGTATCTTTCTTTTCTACATGTACATATTTCGAAAGTGCACTTACAAAGAGTCTGTTAATACCCCAACTAACAATTTTAGACCTTCCCAGGCTGAGGACTGGCAGCAAAGGGCTGGCGTGTTTAAAAGTGTTTTTTATTATACCTGCATCAGAGTCGCCGTTTAAAGCACGCCTGAGCGTGCGAAAACAGGCGATTCAAGCTCGCCGAGCTTTAAAGGTTGTCAAGGAAACGACTGAATGCAACAACGGACGTAGACGCGACAAAAACGTAAACAATTCTCGTAACTATAGTAGCAATATTATTATGCCCTTTCGATTTATCACGACAAAAAATATTTCTAAGTTTTTAGTGCGTAATTTATTTCCAGTATTGTAGGTATAATAAAATAGTATATTAAAGTATGAGTGGATAACAAGGTCTTTAAAACAAGCGCGAGTTTTCGAGCACGACGGCGTAGCCGGAGTGCTCGAAATAGAGTCGTTTCATTCAGTCGTTTCCTTGACAACCTTTAAAGCTCGGGGAGCTTTAATCGCCTGTTTTGGCACGCTCAGGCGTGCTTTAAACGGCGATTCTGATGCAGGTATAATAAAAAATAGCGTAAAGTATTGCTCTATTGCTCTATTTCGAGCACTCCGGCTACGCCGTCGCGCTCGAAAACTCGCGCGTGTTTTAAAGACCTTGTTATCCACTCATACTTTAATATACTATTTTTTATGCTAAAGTATTTACAATATAAAACTCTGAATATAGGCTAATGTCCGCAAACACTTTTTTAAATTGCCAGTTTCATTGTACTTAACTAATGTTTTTGCAATTCGTTTGTCACGTTTTATATAAGCTTTTTTCTTCGCTTTCCTTCGATATTTAGGTTTATTTTGTCATACAAAAAATCACTATACTCAGCTTCAGTTTTTAAAAACTTGATGATAGCAAATAGTGTGGGATGAAATTCTAATTCTATTTCGTAAATATTCACAAAAATGTCGTTTAAAAGTCGTTAAACCATTTAATCTTAAATGCTATACTTCAAAAGATAAAGAAATTTTAAGAAACAATTATGGTAAATTATGATATAATTAGAAGTTTATGGGAATGCCATTGTAAATGAAATTTCATATTGTCAAGCGTATTATGTACCTAGGACCAAATAGCAAAAACATCAGTAAAGTACAATGAAACTCGTGAATTGAAAGAATTCTTGCGAAACAAGAGAATAAAATAAAATTTAAAAAAACATTACTGTATATTCAGAAACTTGAATAAACAATTAATTGTGCACTATTGCAGATATCGTCAAACCAAAAGTAAAGCAAAAACCGTTATTTAATATTTGTTTAATTTCAGATGTACTCGTATTTTGTATTGTACTCGTAAGTATTAGCGAATATTCATATACAGTGTGTTGTTTCTGTATGAATCGATTTGAATTTTTTACCAGTTGTACAACTCACCAAGATGCATCTATTCATGTCCTTGAGCGCAAATGACGTTATTCGCCTGGCCTACTACGATCAAGAACATGGGACGCATTGTCAATATTTTGCATCGCGTTAGAGTTATAGCAAAAAGTTATTAAGAAGGGTGGTTTAGAATCAAAAGAATACCCCAGATACCGATTTTCGTTTAATAATTCGAATTTTTTATTTTTATCCATAAATTTGTCAAAGTCCCAAATTTCAACTTTTAATTTGGTAGCAAATGGTGTCATGGAGAAACAACATTTTTTTTATTGTTGCAAACGTCATTAGCTTTTAATAATGGCTGAATTACGTTTAACTGTTGCTAAGAAAGTAGAAATAATTAGAATTACTTGTGAAAATGCAAGATCCAAATTAAAAGTTGAAATTTGGGACAAATTTATGGATAAAAATTAAAAATTCGAATTATTAAACGAAAATCGGTATCTGGGGTACTCTTTTGATTCTTAACAACTTTTCTTAATAACTTTTTGCTGTAATTCTAATGCGATGCAAAATATTGACAATGCGACCCATGTTCTTGATCGTAGTAGGCCAGGCTAATAACGTCATTTGCGCTCAAGGACATGAATAGATGCATCTTGGTGAGTTGTACAACTGGTAAAAAATTCAAATCGATTCATACAAAAACAAAGAAAATACAGGGGTGCTTCCATGTAAAGTGAAACACACTGTATATGTAACAAATAAAAAAACACTAAAAAATCACAAAAAGACTTTTAAACATGCAAGCTTTTTGTTGCCAGTTCTAAAACTAGCAAAAATGAGAAGGATAATCGAATTCGAAATCCCATCACCGGATCTGGATTGAATATCCGTTTTTTTGAAAGAAGGAGAACTCCCTCTC
>CALNHX010008313.1:0-62154 GCA_940337035.1 Agriotes lineatus | reverse complement strand
AGTTTTGACACAGACTGACTCAAAACCTAACCTGTTAACCTCGAATTTGACATAGACTTACAATGCCACCAACATATTATTCATACAACAAATATTGCAAAGGGAACTTGATGGAAAAGCATTTACAATCACCCGGTATATATATATATATATCGAGAGATCCAAAAAAAACTGTTCCTCAGCGGGCTGTGGAAATTCAACGTATGAATAACATGTTGGTGACACTGTACATGAATGTCAAATTCGAGGTTATCAGGTTAGGTTTTCCGTCAGTTTTGACACAAAATGACGCAAGTCCTAACCTGCTAACCTCGAATTTGACATTGACGTACAGTGTCACCAACATATTATTCATACGTTGAATTTCCACAGCCTGCTGAGGAACAGTTTTTTTTTTATCTCTCGATATATATCCAATACCCCATTAGAAGCAGTCGGTTAGCAGTAACCTTATAAAACCATTGCAGCTAACCATTTGTTAGTAATAAAGGTATACAACAGGGTGTAGTATTTTACGCACACTTTTTAAACATAGTGATGTTTCAAAAATGGAAGAATACTAGTCCTCCAGATATACAGGGAATCCCAAAATGTACTGATAGTTTTCAAAATTAAATAACTTTTGAACAGATTAATCAATTATAACTTTTCAAATGGGATCTTATAAAGGAAGTAAGAAGTTTTGTTGACAGTTGTCGAAATAATTATCATGAACAATTATACCACCGACCAACGCATCTTTTGGAATGAATTCCAATGTAGGGAGGCTCCTTCAGGCAACACCATTTTGGCGTGGAATGAGAAATGGCTAGTTTTGAGCAACATCAATAACAAACGACCTCGAAGTGTTTTCAATCCTAAAAACGTTGAACAAGTACAAGGAGTCTGGAACAGACAACAGACCTCCGCATTAGATTTCAAGAAGTCCAGCGTTCATCGAGTTCTTAGGAGTATAAAAATCCATCTATATAAACTAGCTCTTGTCCAAGAGTTAAGCCCGAAGGATAAATAAAACCATCTTGCGTTTTGTAGAGAATTCTTAGACCTTATTGTTAGAGAACCCAATGTTACTCATTGTCTCTTTATGAGTGACGAAGCACATTTTTACTTGAATGGGATTGTTAACAAACAAAATTCAAGATATTGGGTAAGGAAAAACCCACATCAAATGCATGAACATCCTCTTCATCCAGAGAAAGTAACCGTTTGGTGCGTCATAACGGCCAGTGAAATTTTTGGCCCTTATTTCTACGATGAAAACGAAAGAACTGTGACTGTGATATCTCAAAGATATTGTCAAATGATTGACCAGTTTTTTCGGCCAAGGTACGAAGAACTAAATAAAGATTATTGGTTTAAGCAGGATGGTGCGCCAAGTCACACAGTGAGAATTAGTGTCAATATGCTAAGTGATATGTTTCCTGATCGATTAATATCTCCTAACGGTGACATAATATGGCCAGCTCGTTTGCCGGATCTTACGGCACCAGATTATTTTTTGTGGAGAATGCTGAAGGGTCGCGTCTATAAAAATAAACCCCGCAATGTCGATCAACTAACACAAAATATTGAAGACAAAATTAGAATGACGGGGCAGCCCCTTGACCACTTCAATTTTCAAGTAAAAACAACTCCCATGTTTCAGCTTTTAGACGTAAGTTTTGTTTTTGTCGTATATGAAACTAATTAAAAGTTATTTAATTTTGAAAACCTTCAGTACATTTTAGGATTCCCTGTATAAACAAGAAGATATAATAAACATTTTTACTGTTTGTTCATGACTTTACCCTACTCGAAAACAATGAATATAATCTGGAATGTACTATTGCTACAAAAAAAAACTAGGACAACTGCAGTGTGAATCGGAATTTTTAATTGGCAACTGAGATGTGATTAACTTTCAAATTATTTCAAAACGTCACTGTCAATCATGCCTAAAGTAAGTTCAGTTTCAAAAGCTAGGATTAATGCTTGCTTAGAAAACAGTGTAACTATTCAGCAAATTCCACGTCGATTTAGTTTTATCACTATTTTATACCGGGTGTCTTAAAATGAATTACATCTAGTATGCTTTGAATTTCCCATAACGCAATCTAAAATTTTACTTGAAATTGGGAAGACTGTAAGTCTATGTCAAATTCAAGGTTAGTAGGTTAGGTTTTGCGTCAGTTTTGACACAGACTGACGCAAAATCTAATCTGCCAACCTCTAATTTGACATAGACTCGTGCCAATTTCAAGTAAAATTTTAGATTGCATTATGGGAAATTCAAAGCATACTAGATGTAATTCATTTTAAGACACCCGGTATTATAGCTTTTGATATTAAAATTTTATGACGTAAATAATTCTAACCTGTCATATGACAGTTTCTTAAGGTCATTTAATCAACTAAAACAATAAAAATGCATGGCTAATGGATTTAGAAGTTGTGCTAGTTTTTTGTGGTACCAATAGTACATGCTATCTACTCTTTCTAATTTTGCAAAGTATACGACCTGATAATCTCTGAAACAAAAACAAGAATGATGGTTTTCCGATGTAAAGATCCTGTAAGATCAAAAAGACGGCCACTTCAACTGCCTTGCATACAATATAGGACATGACCTAAGCCACGATCTAGAAATAAAAACGGAGATCCCAAAACATGTCTAGAACTATTAGAAGAACTCTTCTCAACAAAACCAGGAAGAAAACTCCTGGGTAGAAAAGCAGAAAGAATATTTACATATCTAAGCTGGCGAGATGAAATTTCTGAGGACTGTAGAAGGATACACCAGGGTTGATACAATAATGAATGATATTATTCGATAAAATCTAAGCATTAACAGCAATAATATAAATAATAATTGATAACAATCAAGAAATCTGAAAATGCACTGTATAAAATGATCGAATGTTGTAAATTTCACCTTTACAAGATAGGGAGACTGTCTCCGCTCCTGGCTTTTTTAATACTCTATGCATCTTCTAAAAAAAGCTTTTAAACAACTGTATGTTACGGACCGAATCAAAGGTAAAAAAGGATGCTGCATTATCACTCAGTCAATTTGGAATATGCATGCATAGATGCAGCATGAAAGTAGTATACTAACAGGGTCATATCATAAATGGATATCGAATATCAGTTTTTATAAGAAGTACTTATGCACGGGAGAAACAAAAAAGACATGACACTGAACAATCAACAAATAAGAGCATAGTAGAATACAACTACTTTGGAATGTTATTACATAAGGCAGTAAACACAATGCAACGATACAAGAGACAATAAACCAAAGATAAAATAGTTAGAGATGCTGAACAAGCAATATTTAAAAGTATGTTAACATACTCATATGTCATAATTTAAACAAATAAGAAACACTAGAATAACAGAAATAATAGTAAAGGATACACTAGTAGAAGAAGTAAAGGTAAAACAATTAATCTGCCATAAACATATTCAAAGCATGACAGAAGAACATCTCCCAAAAGTAATTATGAAATGGAACCCTAACTGTAGAAGGACGTCCATGGAAATATTCAACTCAATGACAGAAAGAAATTTAAGAGAAGAACAGTTATGCAAAATATTAAAAAGGCTAAATTTTTATAGCTTTAAAAACCCAGCTGACTAATAAAAACATAACTTTTATAAAGGAAAAATGCACTGTTAATTCACAGACAGGCTTTGAAATGCAAGAACATAACCCTCCAGGTATACAAATCATTATTATTTTAAAATAAATGCGGTGTTTCATGAGCCATAACAACAAAAACAATAATACTCACCTATTCCACTTAATATATTTCTTATTCTAGTTGTATTTATATTTACCTGTATTTAGATTTGGTTGCACTGACATCGCCGTTATACCAATTGTTGTGGAAGTTGGAGGAGGTATATTAACAGGAGGTAATTGGGTAGTTATAGGTGGAGGCTGATTAACAAAAGATGGTGGAAGATTCGGCAAAGATGTTGGAGTTAGAACTACTGGGGGTGGACAATGTATATTTACTGGAAGAGTTGCTACATTCATTCCTGGAGGTGGCAAAACTGGTTGTGCAAGCAGTGATGGTATCACATTAGGCGTAGAAGTAGGGGTTATAACACCAACATTTGCCGAATTTTGTACTGAAAGTGCAACTGAAATAGTGGATACAGAAGTGAGACCAGTTTGCGGAGGAGGAGGCGGTGGAGGTATAGGAGGTGGTAGATTTTGTACTGCAGATGACTGTACTTGAGATACTAAAGTTACATTCTGTACTGTTGGCAGTTGCTGTAAGCCTTGGGTGGAAAGAATCTGTGGAGGTGGAACCGAATGTACTACTATGCTTTGTGTTGGTAAAATATTTTGAACAGAAATATTCTGTGGAGCTACTATATTTTGTGGTGGCGGTAACGATGGTGGATGTATTGTATTGGGAGGTGGAACGGTAATATTTACATTAATTGTAGTGTCTTGCAGACTTGGAGGAGGTACAGATTTATTGGGTGGCGGAATGCTTTTAATAAAATCTGGATCAGACATAGTTTTTTCCAAACATCCACCATCGCCAGGAGTTGGTATGTTAATAACATCCATCGGTTTAGGGTTAGGTATTTCATTAAGTTGTATGGGCGATGGTGGTGGAATATTTTGTACCTGCAGTGGTGCAGGAGGTGGTATATTATGAGTATTGATTGGTTCAGGTTGAGGGATGTTCTGAATTTGAATAGGATTGGGAGGAGGTATTGATGCTAACTCTAGAGTCGGTGTACAAGATGAAAGTAAGCCAACGGTGTTGGGCAATGTTGCTGTAGGAGTAGCAGGTATACCTATTGTATTTTGAACTGGCACAGCGGAAACAGGTGGTGGTATAAGTGAAGTGATTATATTTGGAGGTGGTAAATTAGGGGGAGCATTAGAAACGGAAGTCAAAATTGCAGTCGTTAAGGTAGGAGGTGGAGCTACTAACGTCCCGGAGACAGGTTGCTGCAAGATTTGTGGGGGAGGGACTGTTAACATAACTGGAGGTGCTGCAATTACTGAAGTGGTGGTTTGAGCAGGTGTGGGAAATGCTATTCCGGGTGGTGGAATATCATTTTTTAGTAAAGGTTGGCCGATAACATTTTGTGTGTTTATAGTTATCTGCGGCTGGATTTGCGGTTGTACATTAAAATTAGCTTGTGAAATTAAGTTACTATAGGATGTGGAAATACTGATTTTAGGTTCGTTGTTGGAGTGTTTGTCGGAGAAACGTGATACTTTGATTTTAGTTTTTGGTGATGGTGAACGCCGCCTATGAGACCATCTGCTGTTTTTGTTGGTGCGATCGTCACTAAAAAGAAAATGCTTTTAATATTAAGTACAAAGCAGAAAATGTATTAAAACTAGACAGTTTAATATATTATTGTCATGTATAAATATCCTGATGTAATAATTTTGTTATACAGGGTGATTTATAATTAAGTAAAAAAATAGACAGGCCAAAATAATAAGATTAATTCATAGTGATGTCACTAAGCACCAGTTATAATTCTATTCTTATTCCGATAACTATTTTTTCAATGAACACCAATTTTGTAATTTTTCATAATCGTTACTAAACTATTAAACCCTTATGATATGATCGCTAAAGAACGGCACCTCCGCTGGCAGTCGTTAAGAGAGGCAGATGTCTATTTTGACCAATAACTTTATTTATTTATTCTTTTTATGATTATTATTGTTATGACTGTTCAAATAATTTGCGATGGATAGGCATAATAACTTTTTAGAAGTTTTGGCAGAGCTAGAACGAATGTAGATAGATGTTTACTTCCTTCGTCTAAAAGACAATGAAGTATTGTAATCGTGAAAAAAATCACCTACAGATATTTCTTCAGGTCTTCACGTTTCAGGGTCTTTAGATGACGAAAAATAAGTTTTCTCAATTCCGTCTGTCTGTCCGTCTGTCTGCCTGTTGGCGGTAGAGCTTAAAAACTACTTGTTGGAGGTAGTCAATCTTTCGTATGCAGATTATATCTCTACCTGGCTCGAAACCGAATATACTTTAGGTCAAATATATACAGGGTGATTACTTTAAAAATTAAATTATGTCTATTTTCGTTTTAACTTAAGAACTATTAGTTAAAAGAAAGTAATATTTTGTACATAACACCTTAAAAAACGAATTCATTTTTTCCTTTCACATTTTCAGAATTTTTTGTTTCAAAACTTAAAACTTGCGAGGAAAGTTCCAAGTACCTTTATAGATTTTTTTATTTAAATGGTATATTGTGCTAGAAAGAAGTCAAACATCAAGAGGTATTTGAGAGAGAAAAGTAATCCTTTTTATTCTATAAGAAAACTTTAGCAAAATGTATAGGTTAAGTAGAGAAACCGCAGGATCTATATTTGGAATTATCACCGCATATGGACCTAAAAGTTACAAAAATCCCATCAGTTGTGAGACTTTACAGTTCAGCACAGCCTTACATTTTTTGGCAAAAGACAGCTATCAGGTAAGGATTAGCACTGTGGTGTTTCACAAAGTGAAGTCAGCAACAGCCTTATGAAATTTTCAATGTTCTATTGAAACATAGAGCCTAAAATTATATAAGATTTCTCATAAATGTGGTAGTAATCTTTGTAGCGCGTTCTCCTTTGCAGTCACTCTGATTTTCATCTTTGGCTATTACTTCAAGAAATTGTACCACCTCACTACTTTTGATCTTTGAAAATCTCGGCAATGAATAAGTACACAGTTTAATTGAATTTTGAAATATACAATTATATTTTATTATTTTATTTATTTAATCTTTAGTCCTTATACCGTTAGGTGTCGGACTTATATAAATTTTATAACAAACTTACAGGTACTTAAGTTACTTTAATTGAATTGGCTTTAGTTATATGTTTATATCTAATATTGTTTCTCTTATATTGTCGGGCTTTCTTTCGTTGACCTTTTCCATTTCTTCCTATCTTGTGCTAATCTTCCTACTTCTTCCCATTTAATTCTTCTTTTCAGTGCAGCTTGTCGTGTTTGTTCTTCCCATCTTAGTCGTGGTCGTCCTACTTTATTTTTGCCTTGTGCCTTTACTTCGTACACTTGCTTCGTCACTCTGTGGTCTTCCATTCTGTGAAGGTGTCCTAGCCAACCTAGCTGTCTCTCTTCTACTATTGTTGTTATTGGCTTTATATCTAAGTTTTTTAATACTGTCATATTTCTCACTCTATCTCTCCTTGTAATTGCTTCAATCTTTCTTAAAAATCGCATTTCTGTAGCTGTGATTCTTCCTTTGTCTCTGTCGGTCAAAGTTCATGATTTGCTCCCGTATATTAGCGCCGGTCTTACTACTTTTTTGTAGACTTCTGTTTTATTTTTTTTTGAAATTTCTCGTTTTCCTAGAAAGGTGTTTCTTAATGTGTTATAGATTTTCCCAGCTTTTCCTATTTTCTCATTTATTTCCGTATCGATCCTTCCGTTTTCTTCTATGTATGTTCCCAAATATTTATAGCTTTTAACTTGTTCGAGCAGTTTTCCCTCTATTTCTATCTTATGTTTCTTTTCTTTTGTTGATATTATCATGGTTTTTGTTTTATCAATGTTTATTTCCATATTTATTTTTTCTAGTTCTTCTTTGTAGTTTGTTAGATTCCGTTGTAATTTTTCTTCCGACTCTGCTATCAGTAACATATCGTCTGCGAACATGAGTTCTTGTAATACTACTTTTTCCATTTTTCGGTATCCTATTTCAATACTATTACTTCTTTTTTTACTTTTCTTAATGGCTTCGTCTATGATTACAGAAAATAGCAGTGGACTTAACACACATCCTTGTTTTAGTCCTATCTTCGTCTCGAATTCTGTAGATTCATTGTTGAGAGTTCTTACTTTATTTCTGTTGTCTTTGTATAGTATTTTAATAATATTTATCATATCTCTTCCTATTCCTCTTCTTTCCAAACTTTCCCACACGTTTTTCCTTTTCACTTTGTCGAAAGCCTTTCTCAGGTCTCAATATAACAGATATCTAGTTCCTTCCCTTTCATGAGTAGTTTTTCTGTCAGTTGTCTCAATACGAATATTAGGTCCTGAGTGCTTTTGTTTCTTCTAAATCCATGTTGTGATTCCTCTAATGTTGGTTCTAGGTGTTTTCTCAATCTTTTCTCTATTATTCTCAATTATATTCTGATTATATATATAAATTTCTCAACAATGAAGTAAGCTGCAGGTATACTATTCGACCTAAAATCAAGTTTACAGCCGCGCCGCGCGGCGGTCCGAGAGTTCAGACGTGCAATAAAGTGCTGGCAATAGAATATCTGTTTTCAACCTTTATTCCAGGTCCCAGGTCATTACGAATATTTTTATAGTGCAGGACGGTAACAAAGTGTTGAACTGCGAAGTGAGAGTGAATCAGTTAAATAGACCGTTAACTAAGTGACATATAAAACAGGAATTAGTGCCTAAATAAAGCTAAAGCAGAGTACGAGCCTGAGCAAGTTTACCGCAAGTGTATGACGCGTCAAACGAGACACAAGGGCAGAGCGCCGTGTCGGTGGGGCGCGATAGCGGCTTTCTTGGGGTCAACGAACGAAGGCGATAACGAGAGGTGGCAGTGGCGTAACTCAGGAAGTACGGGTAGACAATAAACACAACTGAAGTAAGGGAGTGAAAAAACATAAAAACGCTAAATGACTGAAGAGCGTACCAGAATAAATAACGTCGGTAACATAATACAGCCAAACTGTAAAAGGGAAAAACAGGAGAAAGAGCCCAATGCAATGGAAAAAGAATCAGAAGCCTGTAAGAGGAACAAGAAAGGGCAGAAATCAGCATCAATTATAAGCAAGAACCCAAAGAAACAAAGAGAAGAGGAAACAATGGGGACAGAAAATCTTGAGAAGTTAATAAAGGGATTATCTGCCCAGATACAAGAAATAAAAGGAGATACCAGCAGTACCAAAGTGACTATAAATAACATTAGTGAACAAATTAAAAAATACGGAGAGGAAATAAGAGGTCTTAAGGAAGAGCTATTAAAGAAAGAAGTTGAATGGGACACAGAAAGAACGGAACTGCCTACAAAAATGGACATAATGAAAAAAAAGCTAGAAAACCAGGAAAGGGCAAGCAAGAAAAACAACATTATTATCAAGGGTATAGAATTTAACAAAGATAATACCAAGCAAGAAGTTAAAGATTTCCTCCTGCATTAAATAGGCATAACAACGGACATTGAAGATACGTTTAAGGTGGGGAGACAGGAAGTTAAGGTGACTCTAGTTAAACTAAAAAATTTTACCAAAAACTTAAAATACTGAAACAAAAAAGCAAACTGGGTAATAGAGAAATATACATAGACTGTGATCTCACCATGGAAGAACAGAAAATACAGGCAGCAATAAGGAAGGTTGCCAGGAAAAAAAACAAGGCAAGAAAATTATTGGTTACAGAAAAATAGAACTAAATAACATAAAATATGAGTCGTCCGAAGCAGAAGGTGGAAGCTTAAAAAAGTGGGCGACCAGGCTTCAAAAACCTAAGTACACACACTAAGGATGGAAAAGTTAAGACAAACACGACAACGGTAAGAACTAAATAAACTATAAATCAACTAACATACTGACAAACAAAAGTATTAAGGCTGAGATCAAGAATAAAGATATATTTCACATAGGAACATGGAATATCTTCTTCTTCTTAAGGTTCCTATCTGTTCCGGATATTGGCAACCATCCTGGCCACTAATACTTTGTTGACTACGGCTCTAAATAATTCATTTGTGGTCTTGCCATACCATGTTCTCAAATTTTTCAGCCATGATATCTAGTGATCGGCCGATACCGATATAAATATCGGTGTATCGGCAATATCGGCAAATTTTGCCGATAATCGGTATCGGCGAAATTTTGCCGATATATATCGGCAAATTTAAGATCAACCATTTTATTAATTATTTGTATGTAAAAATTTATTTTCGCTATTTTCTCCCATCGTATTTTTATTTGAATCCCAAATGATTATAATACCGCACGACACAATCATTATCTGAGCAGCAACTGCAGCAGCACTGTGCACTGGCGCAAACAATGAAACAATACACTTTCTGTAAAACGGGTAATCACCACGACACTGTCGGGGAATTACCGGAATTGGTTCATGTTACGTCCGCATCGATGCGGAGTTGACAATTTTTACTTATATCAACGTATATTAAATAATTACAGACCTTTTAAAAATGTAGTGCCGATACCGATATAATATCGGTATCGGCAACTAAAATATCGGTATCGGCCGATTATCGGTATCGGCAAAAAAAAATCCGTATCGGCCGATCACTAATGACATCCTCCTTCTACCGGGGCCCCTCTTTCCAAATATCTTTTCCTGCAGTATATTGTGTAGAAGCTGGTATCTATTGGCGTTTCGCTAATATACAAAGCATAAAAGGAAAAGAAGAACTTGTAAATGAATTCAACAAATCAAAAATAAAGGTACTGGAAATTATCGAAACTAAGATGATGGCTTGGGGCACAAAGATAATGAATGACCATTTACTAATCTACAGTGGAGTAGAAGTAATAGAAAGAGCCAAACAGGGGGTAGCATGGCTGATACATAAGGAGTGGAAAGACAAAGTATTATATTGGGTATATGTAAATGCAAGAATACTAAAGTTAGATCTAAAAATTAACGATAACGAAAAACTAGACTGTATTGTGTTATACGGACTGAACGAAGATGTAAAGATAGCAGAGGAGGGATTTTTCAATAAATTACAACAAGTTGTGGTGAAAGTAAAGAACGAATTAATAATAGTAGGAGACTTACACGCAAAGGTTGGTAAAGATGTTATTAGATACGCCCAAGTTCGAAGAAACAGAAGACATCTGCTAGAATTTTGTATAGAAAACGAATTGATAATCACAAATACCAAATTTAAACATAGATATCCATAAATATAAGAGGGTGCTAAAAAGTGGGGAAGAAAAATCCATTATAGATTATGTATTAGTCTTGAAAAGGTAATGGAAAGAGTAAGAGATACTAGAGTAAAACGAGGTGCTGAAATAGGTAGTGACCATTACCTGGTGGAGACGAAAATAGCAGTAGCGCAAGATGTGAAAGTAAACAGAAAGAAATCTAAAGGAAAATCAGTAAGAAAAATTGAAACGTATAAACTTACACAAGAGATATACAAAGACTATTTAGAAGAAAAAATAAATACATACAAGGAAAGAACGAAAGAATTCGAAGTGCAAGACATGTGGGAAATACTTAAAACCAGCATGATGGAACGCGCGGCAGTAACCTGTGGAACAACAGTAGAAAATAAAAGCCGTAAACAGGTGGTCAGAAGAGGTGAAGCAAGCTATAAAAATGAAAAAGATTGCATGAAAAAATACGTAAGGGAGCAAACAGCGAAAGCTACGAACTGTACAAAGAACGTAAGAAAATGGTGCTCAAAAACAAGAGAACAGCGTGGAAGAATTTTGATCTAAAAATGGAAGAGAATTTTATAAGTAACTAGAAACTTTTCTACAAAGTCGTAAGAAATATACGGACGAAAACGGGCAACGAAATTAACTATATTATGGACAAAAAGAGACAACTACTAACGCAAGAAGAAGAAATTATGGAGAGGTGGAGGGAATATTTTAAGGAACTGCTAGACAGTAATAATGAGGAAGAAGACAATGGAGCAGTAACAACATCACCTGTGCTAAATATAGATGAAGAAGGCAGCTTAAACATAACAATGGCAGAACTGGAAACAGCCATAAGGAAACAAAAAACATATAAAGCACCAGGATATGATGGGATTACTCCTGAAATGGTAAAAGCAATGAGAATTAGAGGCAAGAAGTTCCATTTAGAATTGTTGAATAAAATACCGAGGGTAAGTGAAATCCCTTGGGATTGGAAAATAGCAATCATACTACCACTGTTTAAAAAAGGAGACAGGAAGGATTGTAAAAACTATCAAGGCATCTCGCTGTTAAGTGTAATTATGAAACTATACGAAAGTATTTTAACTGAGCGCCTGAAAAATGTAATAGAACAAGACTTGGAGAACGCCCAGAATGGGTTTAGATCAGAAAGAGGAATAACAGATGTTTTACGTACGATTACGCAGATAATTGAAAAAATAAAAGCTAATGAAACAATATATGCCTGTTTCATTGATGTATCTAAGGCGTTCGATTCAGTAATAAGGAATGACATATGGAAGCTCATGAGTAATCAAAACGTAAGTAAAAACTTAATAAGATGTATAAGAAACAAGTACAATACAACTATTAATTATGTAAGAACTAATAATAATACGTCACAGAAGTTTGAAACATGTTCTGGGGTAAGACAAAGTGGAATTCTGAGTCCATATCTATTTACAGTAGTGATGGATTAAATAATAAAAAAATGTAGAAGTAAGATAAAAGACGCCACATGGGGATTCTGTACGATGGAAAAAAATAATAACAAATCATTTAGCTTTTGCTGATGATGTAGTCCTGTTGGCTAACAAAGAAAATGACCTACAGCATAACGTACTGATTTGGAAAGAAGAACTCCTGAAGCATGGACTAAGCATACATATGGAAAAAATGAAAACAATGGCAATATCGAGAAAACAAGAGATATTTCAAATTGCTTAGAAGAATAGCAGGACTAAAATTACTAAATAGAGGAATGAAGAAGAAGACTAGGGGTCGCGCATGCAGAAACCCACCGAGCTCCAGGTCGAAGTATACCTGCTGCTCCAGCAGCTGACAGAGAAGACATCCATGAGACTGCACTGGGTCAAGGCTCACGTGGAATTCAGGGGAATGAGCGCGCTGACGGGTTGGCTAAGGAAGCAGCAGTGGCCGAATACGTGCCCACGTTCACCGTAGTGACCCGCGCCTTCTGCAAGAGACGGCTTGCCCTGCGCAAGGTCGCGAAGTGGGAGGAATGATGGCGCACAGCTACCACCGAGAGACCTGCATAGCGTCTCATCCTGTCCATAGCCAATCGACGCGACATTGTAGGCCGCCTGGACCACCTCACCACTCAGCTCATCACCGGGCACGGGGGATTCGGGGCCTACCTACATCGGATCGGCAAACGCGACAACTTGGCCTGCGCTTGTGGGGATGAGGACACTGCCCAACATGTCATCCTCCGATGCCCACTGGAGCAACAACATCGTGGAGCCGGTGATGCGCGAATGGCCGAACGAGGACTCAGATGGCCAACCACGATGGAAGAGGCGCAAGCCCATCAAGGGAGAAGGAGTGGTGGCAGGCCCTGACGGAGTTCGCCTCCAAGGTACAGCACCTCAAACCTGTTCGAGGGCGAGAAGGTAGGCCAAGAGGACCAACACCGAGCGCACACAGCAGCTGTGGGTTAGGCGCGTGTGTGTGAGTGAGTGGCAGTACTTGAGACGCTCAGAACGCTGAAGCAACGCGGAAGACGAGTTTTGGGTGCCCTGCGCGCTAAGTGGCAGTGGAAGGACGCAGAACAAGAAAATAGCAGACTAAGTTAACGGAGTTTAATATTAAGTTAGAATCAGTTGTAGATTTAGTTCTACAAGATTTGTGTAGTGCCGCAAGGCGGGGCACAGGTTACCTGTATAATGATGTTTAGGTAACAATAAATGAAAAGTTTATTTACTAAAAATAAAATACGATCAAAAATTATTTTGATATAGTATGGCCATGGAATAGTTCCTAATTTATGAATGCAACTACGTTTATACTTGATGTCAAAATTTGAGATTTGCTTTGTGAGTTATAGTTGCATTCATAAATTAGAAACTATTCCATGGCCAAACTAGATGAAAACAATTTTTGATCATATTATAGTTGTTGCATTGTACAGACAGATCAATAAAAAGACCAATTAGGGCAGGCTGTGATATGTGTTATACGTTTGGCAGTACTGAAGTGTATTGTCAGTCTATGTCAAATTCGAGATTAGTAGGTTAGGTGTTGTTTGTTGTTTGACACAGACTGACGTAAAATTTGACCTGCAAATCTCGAATTTGACATAGACTGACAATACACTTCAGTACTGCCAAACGTATAACACATATCACAGCCTACCCTAATTGGTCTTTTTATTGATCTGTCTGTATTATGAACACAAGTCATTTTTGCACTAATTCAAATAACCAATCTGTTCACAGTGAATAACCGAGCAAGCGTGCGTTGTAAAATTTGCAACTTGTGCATCCGTCAGCCTATATTGATAAGAAATACGTCAAAATTAGTTTCAGAGGCTGTACTGACCGTATGTCCTGCTGATAGACAAACCAATAAAGGAATACCTAAAATTTACTGCCCGTCGCTTGCGTATTATGCATGCAATTTGCGAAAATTCTCGACTGTTGTACTTTTTACAACAGCGTGCCCGCTGAAAGGTTATAGAAGAGAAGGATATCAACCAAATAACAGAAAAATTAAAGAGCATGTATATAAAAGCTACCAATGCAGTAGCTACAAGCAATAATAAACTTCAAACTGAGAAGAATCTAAAGACAGGTTCACCCTACAAATTTTTCGAATTTGATGAAAATGATAGTTTACTTCCTTTATATGCAGCTGTAGCTTGTGGACAAGAAGAGTTACAAGATCTGGAATATTTACAAGTGGCAAAAAATATTTAATTTCATTAAATTCATTTTTATTTCAAGTAGATAACATGTTGAACAGCCCTCATATGTGTTGTAAAGTTATTGTAGCGGTAAAAATTATAATGACTCAAAACTGATGTGCCTGAACTAATCTATAAATTGTTACCATGTACTTATTAGCACATAATTAACATTTAAAACCATTTTAAAAATTTAAATTTCGTCTAGCAAATTACAGAAAATCGTTTTTATACTTTTTTTTTCTCGATAACGGTTGCAGATACGAAAAAACTGCAAGAGAATAAAAAGATTCTAAACAAAACAGAAAACTCAATTTGTATTTTAGAATCAAACAGCGGCGCACCGCAAAAAAGTTCAGGGGGAGAAAAGGAAGCATGACCCCTGAAAAAATATCTCCCTGTAGATTCTCACAACCATTTGATATGCTCAATGATGTAAGCCCTGCAGCGTAACCTGTATTCCAAATTTGAACTAAATATCTCAAAAACTGCAGGAGCTATAAAGGAAAAAGTTAAAAGTTAAAAAAAATTGACCGGAAGTCGACCTCGGAAAAGAAATCCGATTTCCGGTTTCTATATATTTTTGGAATCTACTCTGCAAGCTGAGTCAAATGATATATATCTCGTCCTCCTAAAATATATCTCCATTTTCTTGCTTCTCAGTTAATAATAACAAGTTAACAAAACCCTCAAACAGACCTCAATCCGCTAAAAAACTGAAAACTTCAGTACAGCCCACTGGTACATTATGACATTTATGGAATATGCATATATAGTCGACGTCAAGCTATTTGGTTATGGGTTTATAATCCTTAAGTGATCGGACACGGATTACAACAGGCTTATTACCAGGGGGACGGACTCAGTAAAGTCGTTGAATTGTCATTACCGTTTCTCTTTCTATTATGTGTAATAGTTACATAAATGCAGGTACTTTCCATCAACAGGTGGTAATAAATTTAGGTTTAGAAGATAGTTATAGTGATGGAGACTACTTTGACCAATTAGAACAACTAGGTGCAAGTGAACAATAATTTAAATTATAAATTTTCTGTTTAATTATTATTTTTTATTAATTTGTAATTTTATTAATGTAATAATTGTGCCCCATATATAAATAATTACTTAACTGTCTGTAATGTTAAAATTGTAAACTGTTCAAACAAAAATCAAATTTTTAAAACCGGTTCTGTAAATTTACGTTCTGTGAGCCCCTTTAAGTGGATTACAAGGTATTACAACTTTCAGCTGTAGAAGGTCAAAACCAAATAGCTTGACGTCGACTATAAAGAAACTGTTGTCAGTGGTGAAACTAGATTTTAAGTTATGGATAAAAGAAATACTCATTGGGAAATTCTAATTCAATATTATTGTCTACAATTGGACTAACTCCTTTTATTACTGTCATACATTTTTGTAAGTACTAAGTACACACAAATCTTAAACTGCAGCTAACCTAAATTCGCCTTTTAGCCAAGACTGGATCTAGCATGAGACACTCGTATTTTGCCTCCATTGTCTGAACATTTGTACAACCACCGACTAATTGAGAATCACATTATCACACGCATGCACCTAGGCGGCACCAGTGGGCTATATTGGAGTTTAGCTATAAAAAAATATCCCAGTATTGAAAAATTATTTTTGAAATTCAACACAACGCTACCATCATCAGCACCAGTAGAAAGGATATTCTTGTATGCCACCTTTATTAATACGCCACGGCGTCATGCCATTGTAACGATACGTCTAACGAAGGAGGTTTCAGCTGGTCACAGATTACCAGTTACACTGTCCAAACGCTCTACTTCAGAAATTAAAGACTTCAAACAGATTAAAATATGTTTATTTACAATTTATTTGACTCGTGAGCAATGTGCTCCTGACTGAAGTTAGTTAATATCTTTTGTCAAAAACATTACTGTTTTTGCAGGAAACCTGTTAAGGGCCTGTACCCCAGAGCGCAGTGTCTTTCCACACATTTTCTCACGTAAAAGCCATATATTTACTGGTCAGTTTCTGCAATCATTTACGTTCATACAGATCGGCAAAAATTTCAAATGGCAGATACCTTGCCAAACTCGCCCTTACATAAATACATTTCATTTAGACGCTAAGCTAACATTAAATAGTAATTGTTTTTGTTTATTATCTTCGAAAGCTATGATTCCGAGTATGATTCATAACACCCTATCAAATATGAATTTTGAAAATCTCGTTCTGATGGATGCAAAATCACAGCACTTTTAAAGACATATTGTTAAACGACTGATTGTTAAATATTTGAAAAACAACTACACATCTTGTTATTTTAAATATTGCATGATTTATTTGTTCTGTATCTCATTTTATTTTTCTCTATTGTTGCCAAATAAATGCAGTCAAGTCTGTCTATAACGAACCCACTTTTAACAAACTCTCACTTTTAACGAACAAATTAAAAACGAGCCCACATACAACAAACTTCTGGATAAATCAAACCAAATTTTACCTGAAAAACTACAGACATTACCGCTTATAACGAACTTATCCTAAAGAAAATGGGACATCCCCGATTTAAGAACTAAATATATACATGCGTACGGTGCTGCGCTGTTTATTGCAAAGTTACGTGCCCGTATATGTAAATAAATAAGTATACGTATGTAGGTAGGCACAGCACAAACCAGTTTCAATCTAGCTCCGTGCAGGTTCGTTACAATGAGCTTCGTAAACAAAAACGTAAATCTTTTACGTTACAAAATAAATACAAAATTGTTAAACGTTTCCAAGGTGGAATGAAACAAAGTGTTCAGAAATGGTTCTGAGTAACAATTTTTTGCCTATTACAAACTTCGGATATAACAAACCGATTTTGATGGTCCCTTGAGGTTCCTTATAAGCGGACATGACTGTACCTATTTGAAATTATATTTATTGTTTTATTTGTTTTACCCTTGGTTTAGATGCTGTTCTTTTGCATTATAGCAAAGATATAAAGGAACTGTTATATGAAAACGAAAAATTAAAGAAAGCGGTTATATTGTTTTCAATTTATATTTGTTTAACTATGGATTTTAAGATTTTGTTTTCCGAAATATCCATAAAACAGCATTTAAACTATACCTTCATCACAAACCAATATATTGTTTCTTTTGGGTCTTTTAATAATTCCTGTACAATAGTTTAAGCTATTACTACAAAGGAAATTATGAACTCAAAATTTAATTTTGAAAAATTGTTAAACTTCTAAGAGGTATATAAATATTGTGTTACTGTTTCAATACTTTGCAGGTCTTTTTACATTTTAGGGATATCTAAATACTTAAGAAGTATTTAAATACTTTTAAAATATTTAAATACTTAAATACAATCAATTTTCAAAAAGTATTTAGTATTTAGAAGTTAAAGACTTTTTAAAATTATTTTGCCCAGCTCTGTTCACCTCATAGTTTTAGTTATATTTCAATTATTGCAAGTTACAATACAAGATGTTTTACATCATCTCTGTACCATCCACTTTTCTTCAAGCTTTGACCGAAATATACATATCAAAACATACCGGGTGACGGGTGTAGAATTGTTTCATGCACCATAGGGATTTCAATGTTAAATTCTTAATTTTCAAATATTGGCACCTCATATTATTTTAGAGAAAAAAATGTAAATATGTTTCTTGTAGAGAAAAAAATACTGTATACAATAATATCATTACTTATTTTTTTTTACTTTTCATAGAAGGGTTAAAATTAAAGAAACTAAAACTGGTACTTTAGCAAAAATAGGTAGTTTATTGGAATCGTTGAAACAAAAAACAGCATCTTAATTAATAAATGTAGAAGTATTTTAAGTAATTCTGAGTTAATATTATGTATTTTTTTTTATTACTTGAATGAAAATATTCTAATGGTAAAATGGTACTATTCTGGTAATAGCGCACATTAGGGTGGGGTGAAAAAAAGAAAATGAAAATTTTGAATAGCACTACATCTCAAAACTTGTCTTTGCATGTAACGGTAACCCACAATTTTTTTCAGATTTTTTCAACATTATCTTTTGCCTTCAACTGGACCTTGACTTGTATACTATGTACCAAAATATTGTATTATGCTACTGAAATCAGATAGTGATTATAATATGCAAAGCTGTGCAATCTAAGGAATATATTGCAAAACACAAAACATATCTACGAAACGGAAGAACAGGTAGCGCTATTATTAACAGATTTCTAACTCCTTAAGCTCGAAATATATCGACACCTCGCCGCTGACAGTTGACTCTGTGTCATGCGATTGTGTGATTCGTTAGTTATTTGTTGAAAAAATACAGTAGAAATTTTGTGTCTTTACAGTTAAAGTTCGTGTGGCTTAGTGATTATAATACTACGTACGATTTTTTATATTAATATGTATTATTTATGTAGTAATGTAAAGCAATTGATTTTGCATTTGCAGGTAAAAATGTCGACCCAAACTAGAAGTCAAGTTAATGATAATTATTAGTGTGCCTAAACACTTCAGTGGTAATGTTTTGCCGACTTAAGAAAACTTCTTAAGTGTTACTTGAGAGACATAAACTTAAACAAGACTCAAAAAAGGAACTCTCATTCAGTAATATCATAGTAATCATATGCGCTTGATAAAGCAACCACAAAGTAAATTGAATAGTGATACATTCAAAGAAAATTTAGAGAAGATTCTACAATTCAGTTATTTACTATTGCCGCCTGCAAAAGCGATTTCACGAGCACTGCCACTATGTGCAAGTGTGAAAATATACGAAAAGTACCCATAAATGAACATGCTTTTCTCACAGACCTACGAACTTTAAGATAAATGTTCGTTGGGCACGTTTATTCTGTGATGTCTAAGAAATTATCTCTAAGCGAAGATATAAAAGTTAAAAATACTACGGTACGTGGTGCTGACTCAAATTTGGAGAATGCATCAAAGAGTGACAATGAATTGCATGAAATAAATGTATCGGAGCCTGCGCCAAAATATCAACGGATTGAAGAAGACGATCACGAACCGTTTAATAAGCTTGGAACTTCAACATCATCAACAATACCAACTCCAATATCTAAACAGCCTCAAATGAGAATTAAATTACCCACATTGGCCAAAACATGTGACAGATTTGATGTTTCTAATAGATGAACCGCTGCAGCAATCACCTCTACCGTTTTACAAGATGTAGGAATGATTATCAAAGATGACAAATCGAGGGTAATTGATAAACGTAAACTCCCAAGGGAGACAGTAAAAGCTCGTGTTGCGTTGAACGAAACAATACGGGCAAAGTACTTTGTGCTCCATTTTTCAACGGTAGGGACAAGACACTGGTAATGGAACATAATAAAAGTAAGCGCCATCGTCGAACCATCGTACAAAAACATCTGTCATTGATTGAAGAACCAGGACCACATTATTTAGGACATATTACACCATCTTCATATTCTGATGAGAACTATGACGGAGGCGTATTCTTAAAGCTCGACTAGCCAAAGACAATAATTGTACAAAACTGATCAAAATTCCGCCACTTAATTCGCTACTACTGACTACATTGACATGATTAATCGGCAGACACCTAAAATAACCGAACTTTATATTTTAAAAGATATCTCTGATGAAGAATTAAATTTTCTTATTGAGCAAGAGCAAACACCGGTGGTACATTTTTCAAGATTTTCCTGCCACACACAATCAATGGAACGATGTGTAAACAGGCGCGTAGGAGTGTTTTCTAGACTGCGGAGGCCATTCTATTTTCAATAAAGACTTACACTTCTAACTTGATCCATTAATACGAGCTATAATATTTCTGATTTCCTGATTATCAATTTTTAGTTTTATACTATAATAGTATATTGTAGTCACTGGTTACTTAATAAGTGCTATTTTATTTAAAAAACCACTGTATCATAAAAAAATTAATTAAACAATGAACAATGTTTATTATCAGATTTTCACATAAGCAAAAAATACACATGAATAAGGAAACTTAAATAAATATAGAAACGAGTTTCCGAAAAATAAAAAGGGTATAAATAAAGATTAAAAATAATAAAACACAAATACAAAAATAAATTCAATTAAGAAACTATCATTTAGAAACCTCTACCAAAATCAGAAATTCTAGTTGGTAAAGCACCTACTAATGTTCCACATAATAAATCAATAAATGTATTTTATCTACTCCAGCGGGATAAGTAACGCATTACGTCACTCATTTGACACTATTTCAGTTAGGTAATGAAGCTCATTACACCACTCAGTTATGTAATGGTTTCATTACGCAACTGAGTTGTGTAATGACTTCATTGCGTAACTGAAATACTGTCAAATGAATGACATAATGACATTAGCCTACTAAAATATTTTTGAAAATGACATCTGACATTTCTCTTAATGCACTTTTTTCAATTTTAGGCAGTCGTAGATAAAATTTTGTAGAATACATGTGTGATAATGCATCATTAATATACTTGTGTGCTTACTTAACCCGTGCTACGCACTCGTTTGTAACTTACACACACCTATATTAATGATGCTGTTATCCCACTTGTATAGTAAATAACTATTATCAAACCCGCGCCAATCGGTTGTTCAAAAAGGCGGTTAAAATCTTAATAGTAGGCATCTTTTGGAAACAACCTTGCAGTTGCACGGCAAATACACGATAAGAAAAGTGTTGTTATAGTAGTCTCATTTCAATTATATCCGACCACACCGATTACTTTCTGGAATAGTGAAATTTAATATCGTTCACTCGGCGGCAATAAAAAATAAGGCGATTTACAGACGCGGGTTTTAATTACAATTCAAGTTCATATATGTTCATGTTAGTGGTTGCAAGAAATACGTAAAATTATAAATTATGATGAAACTAGAAACAGATATTTTTGAGGGGGCCAGGCCCCTCTGAAAATTATTTGAACGGGCCATTGGCCCCCGTGGCCCCCGCGGCTCCTACGCGCCTGTGTGTAAAATTAATAACCGAGGCTAACACATCTGTCGTAGGTCCTGAGTCAAGAGATGGTTTCATCCGAACCAGAATCAAATACAAGATCTACGAAGTTTTTTAACTAGTGATGTAAATTACCCGGGTATTTATTTTTAGGGGTAAATACCCAGGGTATTTACCCGGGTAAATACCCAAAATGGGTATTTAAGCAGGTATTTACAGACTTATTTACAAATATTATAAAGTTAATCTAATCAGTATAATTGATTGGTAAGTGAAGGTGCTCTATGCGAATTTTATAAAAATGTTTAAGAAAATAGCTGAACTGAGAACATTTACTGCCCAAAATACCGGTGGGGACATACCTAACTCTACAGAACATGGCAATTCCATGAGTTGGAAAAAGTTCAAATACTATTTGCAATAAGAGTAACCGAAATGGAAAATGCAATAAATACATTTGTAGCTAGGCAACAAGTAGCTATTGTACCTACTTGTTGCCTAGCTGCCAAAGTAATTATTGCATTTGTTATTTCGGTTACTCTTATGGTTTTATGAACCTTTTCCAATTCATGGAATTGCCATGTTCTGTACAATTTTAGGCAACCTGTATATAACAGCAATGAGATGAAATGAATAAAAAACAGAATTCAATGATTGAATAAGAAAGAGATGAACATAGAAACAAATATTTGAATAGACTTGACGCTCATTTTAATTATGTTATATGTCAACTAAATATGCATATAGTCTGTTCACTAAACATAAAAACACAAAGTGGCCTTTGATTTCTAAAATTTCATGAGTGTACTTCCAAAATGCATCTTTTGTCTAGGAATGTACTTACAAAAAGTTACTAAAACAAATAGGTTAAGAGTGTGACATTTAATTAGCATCGGTCATAACTACTTTTAAGGATGTTAAACAAATACTGTGTTGGATACTATTGATGTAGCATTTATTAATAAGTATTTTTATTACATTTTATAAAAGTTCAGGCAAGAATTTCCAGAATAGTATGTACTTTGACACTGAATGAATGATATTTATTAATTGCCATTTTTAAATTCAACGTCACCTTTATGCAGGTATGGAAACCTTTGCAAAACAAAATACAGAATCCCTAACACAAACATTTTACGTATATGCCAACTTCAGAAAAATGTATATGTTTTTGTCTTTACTGGATGGCCTATACTAAAATAACTTTTTTCGACGACTGACATCGAAAGTAGATTTTTCTCACTGTCATTTGACAACAGAAAGTTGACATTTGCCGCTGAGCGTGCGTTTTCATCTTTTTGCCGCTCGCCGAGCGTTTTGGGTTTCCGCGTGAACAAAATAGGTAGCCACGTCCGAATGTTTCCTTGACAACGCCCGTCATTTGTGGAAAGGATCGCGTCACATGTCATATAGACTGCGCGAGTTATGTTAACTTGATTATCAATTAATTTTTGCGATAAAACGAAATTTGATATTTTCTTTTAATAATATGCTAAGTCGTCGAAAAAATAGTATGTATATTACGAGCTAAAAGTGCGCTTGCCGCTTTTGCATGATTGCTGGTTTCGACTTCGTCTCAACCAGCAATATTCATGCGCAAGCGGCAAGAATGCACTTTCAGCTCTTAACATACAATATACTATTTTGTACGGTTAACTCTTTCTTACTCAAGTATTATGTGCTTTTGTTCATGCTATCTCATTGCATACTTATGATCCCATCGGTATACAGCGTTGTTTATATTATTTTGTGATATTGTTTGCCTTATTTAAGATTGTTTAATAATATGTCTATAAGTATATATTATTCGTAATGTTAATAAATATAAGGATTATTTTTCAAGTTAATGTTATGTTCATTTTTCGAAAATGGAAACAAGTCAGAAAATAATGTACAAACAATTTAAATTATCCCAATCTTCGGAGTCAGCCATCACAATGTTGTTTGTAAACTCTAACAGGCGCAATTTATTGCATCTAACTGTTTATTTCCATAAATTTCGGCAGCCAATGTTTTTTCCCGATAAACCATTAATTTACCTGAGTGAATGCTTATTCAATGTTATTTAAATTGTTATTTTACATAAAATATTCCAGTTCATTTATATGTAGTTTATTTATTAAGATAAGAGTTTGTGAGTAAAAGTTAGTTTAGCTTTCTAAATATTATAAATTTGAGTAATACCCAGTTTTTAGGTATTTACCCGAGGCAGGGGTAAATACCCAGGTAAATACCCATTTATAAATACCCTACCCACTGGGTATTTACCCGACCCACATCACTATTTGTAACTAAATCAAATTTTCAAGTAATTTGAAGGTTTACACTCGTATGCATAGTCGTTAGCCAGCGTTCACCGGAGTTTCGTTATGAATAATATGTTGGTGGCCCTGTAAATCTATGTCAAATTCGAGGTTATCAGGTTAGGTTTTGCGTCACTTTTGACAGAAACTGACACAAAACCTAACCTGCTAATCTCGAATTTGACATAGACTTACAGTGCCATCAACATATTACCTTACCTTAATATGTTGGTGGCACTGTAAGTCTATGTTAAATTCGAGATTAGCAGGTTAGGTTTTGTGTCAGTTTCTGTCAAAAGTGACGCAAAACCTAACCTGATAACCTCCACCAACATATTATTCATAATGAAAACTGGCGAGTTGCCGGCCAATGACTATGCATACGGGTGTTAGGGTTGCTGTAGTGTGGTCCAATTTTACATGTTTTTATATTTTTGCGTTTACTTCAATTTAATGTAATAAAATTTATTTGTGCTTATTCACGTGCGTATAAACTCGCATGAACTATCATCATTGCATGGTAAATCAGGGAAAATATTTAGCGGCAAGTTGGGGGGCAGAAAACATTTTGCATATTGAACGAGTTTTTGCAAATACATTACTCACACCAATAGGCAGCTTTTGACGGGTAATGCTTAATAGAAAAGATTAAAAACATTTTTTAGCCCGTTTTCGCCCCACCCTAGTGCACATGCAGTAAGTGATATGTTTGGTGTAGAATATCCGAATCGAATAATTCCAAAGCACACTACTGTTGAAAGAATGATCTGCAAATTTGAAGCAACTGGTACTGTAAATAATAAGTGCAAATGTAATAAAAACACCCTACAGAATGTAAGACATCAAGAAAATGCAAACGCTGTCGATGTATTACTTTCAGTAACTGAAAATACTAATGTAAGTGTATGCCAACTATCAGAAAATATTGGGATACACCACACTACAATACAAAATATTTTGAAAAAGCACCAGTACCGTTCCTACAAGTATCAGTGCCAACAAGAATTGCTTCCAGATGATATGGAGAGGGTTTTGCTAGACCATTATGGAAAAAGCAAACAAAGATGGAATTTTTTTAAGAAATGTGTGTTTTACAGATGAGTGCACATTTACGCTTAACAATGGGCGAAATGCCCAAAACTGTAGCATTTGGGGTACACAAAATCCTCATAATTATTTAGAAAGAGAACCCAATAACTTCAAAAATTAAATGTTTGGGCCGGTATCTTGGGGCATTATATCATTGAACCGTTTTTCCTTGGCGAAAATGTAACATCTGAACGTTTTTACAAATATTGTCCGAAGAAATAACACCAGCTATAAATGCGGTTGCACCGGAAAATGAAGAAATTTGATTTCAAATGGATGGATGTCCACATAACAGTCGTGTCGTCCGCAAATATTTAAATCATAGTTTTAATGGCAAAGTTATTGGTAGAGGATAGCTGCTCATAGTTCTGACTTTCTCCTAATGATCTCTTTCTATGGGGAAATTTGAAACCACAGATTTTTAGTAGTAACCGTTTTGAAGATTTGGAACATTTGCAAACTAGTATTCAAGCTCACTGCGCAATAATTTTGCCATATCACTTAGCAAATGTCAGAAGAGAATTTTCTGATAGACTGGGACTAGCTTTTTGTATGCATAAAAAGTATTCATTTATATAGTTTTGCTCATGTTATTTATCGACGTACATTACTCAATTTATGTTACATTACACTTCCCAATTTGTTTTTGTTTACAGTGCCGTTTTTATTTACCTATGCTGCCAATGCCATCAAACACACTGTATAAGAAAATTGTACTTGTTGCTTGACTGAGAAGCTATAAGCCACTTCACGAACGAGTGGCAAACTTTATGCTCATCTTGCACCGGTTTATTCATAAGAATCGTAGATTGGGCACAGCAATTGTTAATGATATCACCAATAAAATAATTCCAAATTATGACAAATAGTTTGCACGGGTGTAAACATATTTGGTCAGATTATTTCTTTTACGTAACTATTATTAGAATTATTAACTAAAGGAACCATCAATACAATTACTGAATACTAGTCTTACCCATAACTTCTGTCTTGACTAGATCTAAAAGACTTCAACTTTTGATCTATTTTCTTATCCTTTATTTGCTTGAATTGATCCAAAAATGAACCGTCATTAGAGAACTGATTATAGTTTTTTTCTTGTTTCGTAATACTAAAATAATAGTAATTACTTAAAGTTATAATTCGATCATTCCAAACATACATTTTGCTTTGTTTTGATGAAGAAACTGTATTCGTAGTTTTAGAATCTGAAGTGGTAGTATTTCCTTTTTGTTTTTGCTCAAGCCGCGCTTGAATTTCTCTTTTCTTTTGCTCAATTACTTTTTCTTGATGGGACATTTGAGCAAAACGATCGTTTCGAGTGGTTTTAGTTTGGAAAACATCTATAGTTGCTTTTCTGGACATTTTTGTGAATATTAATAACCTGAAATAAATGTATAATTAGATATTCCTAAAATGAGTTGTATACTCACGATCTACTTCGAGACTTGCAGGGTTACAATCTAGATTGGCGTTTTATCACTTATATACATATTTCTGTATAAATACATAACTAATTGAACTTCAGATACAATTGTCAAATAACACCTCCATTTGGCATTTTTTCACTTGTTCCAACGTTGCCATATCGATTTTAAGCATTATCTTTTGAAATACTCACGGCCTCCTGGATTAATATCACTGATGTCAGTGAATATTTTTAAAATTAAATTTAATTTATGTTCTCAGTGATGAGTTAAGGTCGTTAATAATATAGCTTACCAATTTTGCCAAACAAACTGAACTTTTACAGAATGTTTAATACTGAGCACAAAGTGGTGTTATGTATGGAAAATGGAGGAAATCACTTTGAACGTATGTAGTTGGTTTTGTTATTAACATTTTTATCTATTCAACAGAAAGAAATCTTTGTATTTGTTTAATGACATTACCATATGGACATTACTAATATAACCTTAAACTGTCAGATGTAAAATGCTAATGTCACTTTTACTGCCAACATCATTACATATATGGCCAACATAAATGAAATTTCAAAAAAATCTATAGCCTTCTAAAGGGTAAGTTGTCCATCATACGGTATCTAGCAATTCTTGTTTATAAGGTTACAGACAAGTTTAATTTAGTTAAATTAAAAACTGTTAATTAAATTATTTCAAACAATCCGTTTGTTATTTATTTAAGTGTTATAGTAGGTATTTTAGTTTCGTGATTTTGGATCTGTATTCCTACTTTTTAGATCTACACAAAATTATTTTGCATTATTACGTAGGTACACTATTAATTTGTTATACTACGTTACGGAAAAGAATATTATCAACTTATAGTTATTTATTATACAAGACGATAATTTTATCCAGGAGTGAATTGTTTAACGTCGACACGTTAATGATTCAAGAGTGGATAATAATACTTTATCGTCTTGTATAATACAAACTTTTATTCAATTCTAATAATTTCATTAATCAATAAATATCTAAGAAACATAAATTTTGTATTGATAGCCGTGAAAAATAATAGTGCCAATTTGGAAAGAGTCGTCTGCGACTCGTGTTATCCGTTTGGCAGTACTGAAGTGTATTGTCAGCCTATTATGTCAAATTCGAGGTTATTAGGTTAGGTTTTGTTTGTTATTTGACACAGACTGGCGCAAATCTCGAATTTGACCTAGCTTAACAGTGCTACCAACAATGCAGTAGTGAATGACACAAATAGATAATAGTTAGTTAAGATACAAGTGTAAAACGTATGGTGTTTACTCTTGTAATTTATCAGCTTTTTTTGATTTTCTCAAAAACCGCTGTAACGATTTTTTTCAAACTTTATATTTTTATTGCATTTTTAACGTGTATTGAGGTGAGATAGGTGATTTTCCAGTTGAATACCTTTAAATATATGTATTTTTTTTTTATGAACTCCTATTTTACAGGGCATTATAGAGAACTAATAAAATTGAAAATCTGAAACTTTGGCCATGGATTTTATGTATAAAGGCGACTACAACTACAATACTGTGACTGTGATATCACTTCCGGTTATACCGAAAGTCACTATCAATTTTGTTATTTTAAATAGAACACCCGGTATATTATTACATTTCTAAATTATGCTTAAAATTTTAGAGAAAATTTGTCTTTTCAACTATATATTTTGTACAGTTGCTGTAGAATTTATAATTTTTGAAAAATGCTTAAAAATTAAAAAACAAGTTTTTGACTAATTATAAGATCACTGTAAAAGGAAGTTTTGTGAGTGCATCACAAAAGTACTTCGTCTAATGCACACGGTTTCATAAAAGTACGTCAATATTTCTGAAATTTTGTATGGGACCATAATTTTACATTTTGAACAACTCTTGCTGATGACATTTTGTTCTATTTAAAACAGACGGGGTATTTTACCTGAAAAAAACAATTGCTTCTATCTACCGCTCGTGAGAGCTTATGAAGACCAATCCAACATTTTCGTATTAAGATTTTCGACTCAGAATTGTAGACGCAATATCGCTACCTGGAGCTTTTGCTCCAATTTGTATACACCCTGTATAAAATCTCGGTTCGAATCTATTAGTTTTTTACAATCTGGCAATACTGCTTGGTTAACATTTGAAAGCTCCCAGTATGGTAGTGGAATTGAGGTTATATTTTGAACTTGACTCTTATTTCCAACACTTTTTAAAATCGACGGATTAATTAAATCAAAACGTATCGTATTTTTGTTATTTGGTTGAAAAATGTCTGTGTGGAAGAAAGCTTCAAAATTGAACCAGAAGGTTCATAGGGAACGACACCAACCAGAATCTCGGAAGCACCTGGGGTTGTTAGAGAAGCATAAAGATTACGTTGAACGCGCAAAAGACTACAATGATAAACAAACAACGTTAAAATTATTGCAGAAAAGAGCCCTCAACAAAAATCCAGATGAATTCTACCACCACATGATCAACGCGAAATTGGATAATGGGGTACATCATGAACAGAAGAAAGAAGAAGAAGATACGCCAGAACAGCTATTGTTGATGCGCACTCAAGATTTGAAATATGTAAGTTTAAAACGCACCCAGGAATTTAAGAAAATCGAACGTCTGCAAGCACAGCTACATCTTACAAGTGTAAATCACTCGGCCAAGAATAAACACACATACTTTAATAAGAATTTAGAGAGCAGAGGAGAGAATATTAATAAGCAAATGGAATATCTGGCAGAGACAGAATTACCAGATGTTGATGTGGAAGCGTTAAAAGAGGCTACTAAAAAACGTAAAAACATGTATGTGGAATTAGCAAAACGAGTAAAACGGGAGAAAGAGTTGTCCATAATTCAGCAGAAAATACAAGTGAAAAAACACGTTGAAGATAAGAAAAGTGCTTTGAAACCAACGAGGGTTAAAAAAGGTTCAAAATATTCAGCACCTGTTTATAAATGGAAGTACGAAAGAAAACGGTAAAATAGATATGTATAAAAATTTTAGCAGTTTATTTTTACAAATTGGTGTAGTGCTGTACAATAAAATATTTCCTTGAGTATACTTTTTATTATTTTAACAAATCTATTATCTGTCCACTGGTTTAAAGTAGGGTTTAAACGTGTAAACGTTTATAAGTAAATGTATGTTTAGGAAATTTTGAAATGTGTATAAAAAATAATCTACTTTTAAAAAACATTTTTTGCCTGCAAGACCACTGCTCGTCAAATATTCCTTAGTCTTTTTTGGTTAGAGCTTTCAATTTAAGCGGTACATGAGTAAGGGAGTATCAAAGACTTTTTAAGAATTTTTGCTTGTGGTAACTATGGCATTCATGAAACAAGATGATATTGATAATTACATTTGACAGATGCAAACAAATAAACAGCAAACTAATTTGTTGATGCTTTGAGATGATTTAGTAATTTCAAGGCACCACTGATTTTCTAAAAATGGTAATTTTTTTCTTAAAATTTTCGGTTTTCCGAAATGTAAAATGACAAATGCTGGTATAAATGGATACAGAATTTTTTTCTCTACAAAAAACTTCCATACAAGTTTGCTCTAAAATAATTAGGGAAGCAAATATTTTCATATGAAGAAATTACCATTGAAATCCCTATGGTGCGTAAAGCATTTCTACACCCTGTATGTTGGTATTCTTTGTGTTGTTCTTGTACAGATCATAACTTTGGTTTTTTCTTGTTTATCTTCATGTTGTATTCTCTACGCTGTTGGTGGTTACGCACTTGATGCATGTAAAACACCATGAAGCCAGAGTAGTAGATTTTAGGACTTTTAGTATGTTGTTTGGCACACTAAATAGGTTTCCACCAATTTACAGATTTACCATATTTTTTTCGAGGTCAAAACTTAATAGGCTAATGGGAATCGGAAGGTTACAGCCAGGATGCATAAATGTGGAGAAAATATCTTCTTCCTCTTATATTAGGCCAGTGGCCAGTTTAGTTCCACAATGTTGTGGTTCTATGAGCCCTTTTTGTTCGTAAGCCAGGTAGTTGGCTAGCCTTGCTCGTCAAAATCAAGAAACAGTTTCCTTGTTAGGGGTTCACGGCTACCACAAGTGTAAAGTATTTAGGATTACAAATAAATAATAAATTAAATTGGAAAAGTCACGTAAACCAGGTGGTCGCGCATGGCTACCAAATACTAATAGAAGTCCTGCGAAATCTTAAAAAGCAAAAACAGAAGTCCACATCAAAGCTTACCTGAAGCTAGTCCATCCTTGTTTAAAATATTGCTGTGCTATTTGGAATTCGTATCAGATTGGCCTTATAAGGGAGCTAGAGATGGTGCAACGTCGTTCAGATAGATGGATTTTTTAAATTTTTCAGACTTTTAGTATTTCTCAAACCACTCAGAATTTAGGTTGGCTGTTATTAAAAAACAAAAGAGAATATTTTCTCAAGATCTTAATTTATAAATGTGTGGCCAATAGTTTATCGTTATCAAGTATTTTTAGTTCTCTTACAAAAACACAGGCATTCGCCTCTGGAATAATTTGCCTAATAGTTCGTTTACAACTTAAAAAAAGGATCTCCAACTACTTCTCACATTACTACTTCAATGTTAAACGTGATATTTTTGTAAATAGGTATTTGTGAATATTTGTGCATTAATATTTGTGTGCGCACCACCGACGAGTGCCGTTGCTTGTATAAAACTAAATAAATTTTAAAAAGTAATTACATTTATAAATGTGTGGCCAATTGTTTATCGTTATCAAGCATTTTTAGTTCTCTTACAGAAGCACAGGCATTCGCCTCTGGAATAATTTACCTAATAGTTCGTTTACAACTTTAAAAAAATTATCTCCAACTAATTCTCACATTACTACTTCAATGTTAAACGTGTTATTTTTGTAAATACGTATTTGTAAATATTTGTGCATTAATATTTGCATGTACACCACCGACAAAAGTGTCGTTATTTGTATCAAACTAAATAAATTTAAAAAAGTAACTAAATTTAAGCTTAAAATATAAACCATCTCTGAAAATAATTTGTAAAGTATTTGCCAGACACTTTCATCTTTTGCAGGTACCAGACAACATAATAGGATGACTAATTTAATAATTTTGGAGTATCTAACGTAGGCTACCTACTTATTTAATAATTATTTATTTGAAAGTACATTCTACATACAAAAGATGAGTTATTTACTTTTGAAACACAATGTCTTGGTTTTGACACTGAATTTTTAGAATTCTATTTTTTTAAACAAATTCATGTTACATATTTAGGAGTAACAGAAATATGTTAAATAAATAGGTAATATGAATTTATATTAATACTATTTTAAACAATAAATTAAACTGCAGTAACATGTATTAAAAAATCTGGTGTGATACACTCACACAACTTCCTTTTACAGTGATCTTATAATTAGTCAAAAATTTCATTTTTAATTTTTAACAATTTGTTAAAAATTTTCAAAAATTACAAATTCTACAAAAACGGCACAAAATCGAGTGTTAGTTAAACAGACAAATTTTCTCTAGAATTTTAAGGTGAATTCAAAAATGTAATAATATACCGGGTGTTTTATTTAAAATAGGAGTTAATAAAAAAAATAGAAAAAAAAAACAAAAGAAACCCACTTTAGAAGTATTCAACTGGAAAATCACCTGTCTCACATCAATACACATTAAAAATTTAAGAAAAATGTAAAGTTTAAAAAAAATCGTTAGAGCCGTTTTTGAAAAAATCGAAAAAAACTGAAAAATCACAAGAGTAAACACCTACTTCCGGTTATGCGATTTTCTTCAAAAGCTTGCTGTCTCATCTACATAGTACACAAAACTTATATATGAAGTTTCAACGCCATACCTCTTTTCGTTTTTGAGATATTCTGTTCACAGACACACACACAGACAGACAGACAGACCAATGAAAAAAAATATGTTTTTTGGGATCAGGGGACTCTAAAACGTGAAGATCCGTTGAAAACTCAATTTCGAATTTTTGGGGTGAATCCAATACTTTCTTTATAGTAAAAGGAAGTAAAAAACAATAACTTAAACTACTTTGAAAATTTTAAATTTCAAAACCTTTATTTTATATAACTCTTATTCCAAACATTCTGCAGTTAAAGAATCGTCTTCTTCCATATCCCTATTTACGGTTTTGCCGATAGTATTACTTAATAATGATGCTGTAATGCCATGAGGTTCTGCCACCTTAATCTTTAAATCATTTTCTTGCAGTATATGTCCTTTTGAAACAGATTTTGCTAATACCAAAGTCTTTCTCAGTTTGTCATAACATGCCATTTCAGAAGGTAGAAGTTGTTTAACAGGTGTTCCTAAAGCTGTTTCTAATGTGCGAATTCTTTGTACCATCAATTTAAATTCACATGGCTCTAAAGAACAAGTGTGGTCTGATCCTTTTAAATTATGACCTAAGGTGATATGTCTTTCGATTACCTAAAATAATACAATTATTTTCTATTTCTTCCATATTGTGTACTATTTAAAAAAATGTATTTAAGCTTTTTATAAAATAAGATATTTATTAATATAAAATACCTACGTACTTTTGCTCCTAATGCTACAGCAGCCACAGAAACATCAATTCCATACTCGTGGCCTGAATATCCAAGGTGAACATCTGGAAATTTTTCTTGAAACAAGTTCAATACATTTAAATGGACATCTTCTAAAGGAGTAGGATAAGATGAAACACAATGTAGTAAACAAAAATTCTTGTGGTATTTTGAAACTGTGTCATACACAGTATTTACCATTTCCAAACTTTGCATTCCTGCAATAAATATAATTTAGTACCATTTTCGTTCATACTGACTAATTCAAATTGGCTAAACTGCAGAATCCGGGGCCAATTCTCCTCTTTTTACTTGTTACCTATAATTTTATTTATGGTTGCTAGAGCAACCTAGTTAATAATAATCAATATTAACAATACGAGAGCAATTGGCCCTGGATTTTGCAGTTTTCCCTGCAAGTTATTCTAAACTAGTGTAAAGAATTACTCTTTAAACAAACTACTCTCTTATATTTAAAAACAAAATACAAATTTCTCAACTATCAAATGTCAGTTTTTCATTTTTTTTTCCACGATAAAAAATATTATGTCCTTGCACATTGAAAAAAATGTTGCATCTCTGCCTCTATGTTAGCTGCTATGGGAACATTTTGTTTTTCATTTCTGTAATTGGTTCAAGGAAAAATTATTCGACCTTACATTTTTCTTTTTGATAAAATTTGATTGTTCAACACTTAAACATTGCTGTCTTAAAGCAAAATTTACTAGAACAAACTGCCTGAGCCCATTAGGCAATGGTTTTTGATTAGTGACAGTTTATTCTCGTCAGCTTAGCTAAACAATGTTTTCGTAAACAAACAAATTTTACCGATAATAATATAAGGTCTTATATCTATAGTATTTTTAAAACCCCATTTTCTTACCAATTTGAAATGAATGGTTCTAAAGACATAGTAGAGTAGTGTTGTCCAGATTGCAGTCGCATTATTTATAAGTATAACTCATCTTTGTATTATGATTTTGTAAATACTTGGAAATGAGTTATACGAGAAATAGCCAATACAGATCAATTTTAAATACAATATAATAAAGTTATGAGAATTTTAAAGTTTTACATTATAATAACAAAACTATGCTGAAGACATGTTATCTATAATTTTATATCATTTTATTATGGTCTTTTTAATTATTTCATACTGTTCTAAAATACCGGTGCAGCATTTTTTTTTTGCATTCTGATCAATTTTGGCTTTACCTTACAAACATTTATCAAAAACTTCCTACCTGTTGATATCATAAGTGGCACTTTGATCTGAGCTGCTGCTTCAATAAGTGGTAAATTATTGCCATCCCCTGAACCAATTTTGATAAATGGGACGTCAATACTTTTTAGAAAGTCTAATGAAATCAAATCCATCGGAGAAGCTGAAAATAATATTCCAATATCTAAGGCAAATTTCTGCAATTCCATAAACTCGTCATCTGTAAATTCCAAATAAGCTTTGTGTTCTCCATATGTATCACCCCACGAATTTTTATCTATATACGGCTTCTGCAATGCTGCCTTATTGAATTTTTCTGTTATACAGGTCTTTTGAAATTTCACACAATCTGCACCACATTCCTAAAATGTATTATGTTAATTATTACAAAAGTAGCGCAACATAGAGAATTGAAAAACAAGTAAAGAAAATATTTAACATCATTTTAATATTAAGATGATAATATTTCAAGTCTTATTGCTAAAAAATAACGATATACATACCTACACCTGTGCAATGCTAATATGTTTTACAAAATCTTGGATTAAAAGCATCTACAATAATTTTTTTAAAATAAACATTAACATAATATACAGTATGTGTCTCACACAATATCAGGCATAGGGAAATTAACATTGGGAAATTATAAAAGGATGAACTATTGCTGTGTACGCATCGAGGTATGCGATTGGTTAGAAATAAAAACAATTTGAAATTAATTTGACGTTTGTGATTTCTTATCAATCGCGTACCTCGATGTGTACAAAGCAATAGTTGATCGCCCAATAATTTTCCAATATTAATTTGGCTGATAGCTGGTGAAACACACACTGTTTGTAGAATAAAAACCTCTTTCTCAAAGCACATCATTAGCCACTGTTTACTCAGCTGCAGAAATAATATTAATAAGTGAATAATTAATTAAAAATGTTAACGGCCGGTCTTATAAAGACCCTACTAATCTGACGTTAACTTTAACTCGCTGTTAAAATAAACAAAAGCGCATCACATTAGTGCTTATGACATTTTATTCATTAGTAAACAAGTTAACAGCGAATTAAAGTTAACGTCAGATTAGTGGCCTTTATAAGACTGGCTGTATGTGTTTTAAATGCAAGTTGATTGATTTTATGATTACTTAAATTAAATGTAATTTAGTAGGTATCTACTTATTTATTTATTCAGTCATGTCTAACCCATTGGCCTATTTGCACCTATTTAAAAAGTACCTAAGTATATACTAGATAACTAGGTACTTTAGAAAATATTATTTTAAAATAATATGTAGCACATTTAATGTTTATGGATAAAATTTTATAAAGGCATTTATAGTTATGTAGATTTCGTGAGCAATTTATCAAACTCAAGCAAAAAATAATTACCTTAGCAGTTTGAATTAGAATTTTAGCTGTCTCGATACTTCCTTGATGGTTTTGTCCTATTTCAGCTATTATAAATGTTGGATAATTCGTTCCAATCAATCTGTCAATACCTATATGTAAATCAGAAACCATTTTGCATCTACAAATGAGAACTTATTTTGACAAAGTTGTTTACACTGAGCACAAATAGAAATGATAATAAAGGTCTTTGATTGATTGTGAACAGTAAACCAAATAAAAGGAGTGTTTACTGATAAGAAGTTACTACTTGAATGAAATACTTAATGTTTCAATATGTACTTATAATAATAGGTAGGTACCTAATTATCTTATCTTTTTTATTAAGTCTTCTAATGTTAAATACCTACTTTATACACCACAAGCATTTCATGCTAAATACTAAAATTATATTACAGCAACAAAAGTAATACAATTTCATATACTACAGAGTTTGCTTAAATATTTACTTACACACTAATGTTTAATTATAATATCTCTATTATCTTTCTCTATGAACACTGTTACATAAAAAACAAAAAACAAAATAGAGAAACTGTTGCTAATATAAATGCAAACATTGTTTTATGTCCCACATTAGCAATACGAAAATTATGAAATATTTTCCTACAAATCATTAAAATTAGTTGAAAAGGGCTTTCGTGGATTGTAGGTAATTATAAAACCATATAAAAAGAGAATTTACTGATAAAAGCTTCTGCTTACATACACTACTTAATGCTTTAATATGCTGCTGTGCACCTAGGTAATTATTTGTACTCTTTATTAAGTCTTCCATTGTTAAGGTACTACTTTAAAGCATTTTTTTACTAAATATCAATAATATAGTGCACTTTTTGTTAAATAACAAAATCATATAATTTAACAACAGATATACCAGGTGTTCACTATCAAAGTGGAACATATGCAATCAACATTGTGCGTTAGATTTTTAGGTATTTTGACTATATTTCTATACTACATCAGTAAATATTATTATTATTAGTATCATTTGATAATACTAATAATAATAATAATCATTTGATGCGCAATCATTTTATCTTTCTATTGACACCATTATCTTACCTGTAAGTTGAATTTGCAAGAAGGCAGCAGAAACGGTCAATGCAATGTTAAATTCCTATGTTCGAGTTTGAGAACGGATAACCAGTATAAATAAGCGCTACGAGTCTGGTAGACCTATGACTTGCTTCACTATTGTTTTACACTTGTTCCTGTTCTGTGCTGTTTCCTTCCATTTGCTAATTTACAGGCTTTTTAGATCCTGCTCGACAGCTCCGTTCTATTTGATCTGAGGCCATCCTTTTCTTCTGGTTGCATCAGGTGTGGACTCCAGGAGATTCTTTGCCATTCAGTCTTCTGTCATCCTCGCAATATGTCAAAACCATCTCATTCGTTTCCCTTTGACTACTCCCACAATATTTGCAGTTTCTCTTCCCTCCGTATATCCTCTCTAACATTTTCTTTTCTCAGGTGCACAGTTACACTTCTTCATTTAGGTTCATTGCCGACGTCTCACTTGTGTGGAGATACACTTTTGGATCTCAGCACTTCATTTAATAATACTGCTCTTCTATTTCTGACGTTTATTTTTGTTTTAATTTCTATTCGTTCATCGCTCTTACTTGCCACTGTAATTCCAAGGAAAACAAAGCGGTCTACTTCTACAAAGCTGTATCTTCGTCTGTGTTTAGCTTTATTTTGATAGCTACTTTTTGTTCCTTTATTCATAAACCCATACTTCATGCCACACCTTCTAATTTCGTTGCTATTTTCTGCAATTCCTCTTTTGTTCTTGCAATAATGGTAACATCATCCACATATGCTATGCATTGATGTGGTAGTATATAGTATCTGTGGTATTGATGTTGTTCTCCTCTATTATTATTTCCAATACCAGGTAAAAAAAAAAGCAGAAATGGGGTCGCCTTGCTTTAGTCCTTGTCTATGTGGAAACTTTCTGACATGCGAGCAGATAAAACAAATTAATTTTGTGATTTTTTAAAAAACTACTTTGTACAAAAAAACTTTTTTAACAAAAGTTAAAGACAATTACGTAATATATAAGGTTGTTAAAAAAATATTCTCATTGTTAATTATTGCAGAAATGAAGAAGAACTTTGGGGAAATAAAAGAATTGAAAGAAGTCCCAAAGAAAAGAGAAGGGTGGAAAGATGAGAATGAGGCATTAAGAAACAAAATCTAAGTTCTAGAACAAAGTCTAGAGAAAGAGGAAAAAGATTCACAAGAAGTAACAATATAATAATTAATGGAATCAAGGCTAGCAAATACCACAGCAATAGAAATACAAGAATTCCTAAAAAATGAGTTATATGCCAAGGCAAAAATAGTAAAGGCATGCCATATAGGGAAAGAAAAGGAAACGACGATTTTACTGATAGAGATGAATTCATTAGAAGAGAAAATAGAAGTGATTAAAAATAAGAACAAACCAATAGGGAACAAAATGTACAGTCGTGTGCAAATAAATCTGGGACAGTGTTTTTTTCACATGCAGATTCAGTTAAGAATTGAAGAATATCTCCATGGATTTCCTGCTATCAGAAAGAGTTACATTAAACTTTAACAGGTACTGAAACCCGTAACTCTCTCTGATAAGAGGAAGTCCATGGAAATATTCTTCAAATTCTTAACTGAATCTGCATGTGAAAAAAACATTGTCCCAGATTTATTTGCACACGATTGTACATTGATTCTGATCTAACTCCGGAAGAAACAAAGATACAGTCTGAGATAAGAAAAATAGCTAAGACAGAACAAGGAAAAGGAAAGAATTTAATTACATGATAGCAGAAAATATTCATAAACAATGTTGAATATAAATGAAACACGAAAGAAAATGGTGTAGTTGAAGTAGAGGAGAAGACACACCCACAAAAGACAAACAAACCTAGAAAATAACAAGGAGACAGAGCAGACAACAACAAAAAAAATTTACACTTTCAAGGGTGTATATCACACTACGTTTCGGGACTAACCAAGAACACCTGAAGACGGGAGTAGATCAAAACTCCCGAAACGTCGTGTGTTATATACCCTAGACAGTGGAAAAAGTCTGATAAAACATATCACAGAGAGCTAAAGTATAAGTAACATTGTACAGGCAAAAAACATAAATCACAGATTAATGAGCGTAGACACGCATCTGCCACATTGTTAGTATACATTAATAATAGCCTACAGACCTAACAAAGATGCAAAAAGAAAAGAAAACATTTTTTTTGGACAATTACAAAAAGCCATAGACGATACTGATAATGATGTGATTGTGATGGGTACCTTAATGGTAAAGTCGGCAAAAATAATAGAAACACAGAGGAGTATTTCGGTAAACAATGGAGAGAATGTATGTATGTATGTATGTATTATTTTTGGGGAGACTTACGTCTAGCAAGTAGGCCTTTATAGGCCCTTTTTGCCAACCCCATGAACAAGGTCTAGGCATGCAGAGTACCAGGTACCTTTGTCCTACTTAGAATTTTGCCGAGACTAAGGAGTTCCAACCTTAGCAAGGGATCTTTTACATGCTACACATCGTAGTAACATGGGACCCACGGCTTTACATCACTTCCGAATGATGGCATTCTGTAGAGGCTTTCATCCGCATTTTTTAATTTTTAAAAACCTCACCGGGATCGGGGAGAGAAACTAAAAATTCCAATTACATAAAAATAGAACTGTGCATAGCAGACGATTTAGTAGTAGCGAACTCAACATTATTTGTACATAGTAACAAATATAAATACACGTGGAAGAACCATAGTAATGGTAATAAGTCAATCATAGGTTACTTCCTAGTGCACAATAAGGCCTGGCAGTAAGTAAAAGATGTAAGAGTCAAACCAGAAGCAAAAATACGGAACGATCATTACCTGTAGATGCTGGAGTGACAGGAAAAATTGACAGATAAAGAAGAAAAGTAGTAAAAAAAGAGAAGATAAGAAGCACTGCACTATAAAGTACCAGGAATAAGAAACAGATACAAAGACAGACTGGATAGGAAATTTTCAGTGGTTATAACAAAAGACAATATGGAAGAAAAATGGAAGTCACTTAAAAACGGTATTCTAGAATTAGCCAAAGAAATATGTGGCACAACAAGAATAAGCAAACAGGTGCACCAAAAAACCCATGGTGGTCATAAACAAGAACTTAGTAGGTATGGGAAAAAATAAATGGAAAAAATAGTTGCAAACAAGAGAACACCAGAAAACTATGAAGAATCTAGGTTGAGCCAATCATGGATAACATTAGCAAAATGCAAGAGTAAAATCAGAAGTACAAAAATGCGATTTTTGAAAAACATTGACGGAAAACCCAGCAGAGATAGAATAAAGATTAGGTTTTTAGAGGAACATTAAAAATAAAACCAATTGAACAAAACCAACTACGAAGGCTAAGACATGTTAACAGGATGACAGAAGAGAGAATGTTTAGAAAAATATATGAAGCAAGCAGCATGGAGAAGAGAAGAAGAGGCTGACCCAGAAAGACTGGGAAGGAAGAAGTAAAAACAGTAGCCGAAATAAGAGGGGTGAAATGGAAAATTATTAAAACAAAGCTTGAAATCAACATTTTAGAATCCAGAGCAGGCCCTGATTTGAAATTAATTTAATAATGTACTTACCGTACTTATTAAAAGTTACCAAAGTCAAAATGTCAAATTAATAGTAGATTATATTATAAGTGAGAGAAATGCATGATTATTTGCGAGTGAGAATTTTGAATCGCGAGTGCCCCAGAACGAGCGATACAATTTTTCACACGCTTATATTGGCATTTTGCTCACGTGTGCATGATATACGATGTTTTATCTTACAGTAGCAATTCGTATGCCTAAACAGTCTGAGCCGTCAGAATATGTCGCAAAACAGACAATAGATAGTTACAGTAGCACCTATTACCATACATTATACAACTGTTTTCAGTGACTAAAAGGAAGTTTTATTCACTAGTGAGTATGATATACGATGTTTTATCTTACAGTAGCAATTCGTATGCCTAAACAGTCTGAGCCGTCAGAATATGTCGCAAAACAGACAATAGATAGTTACAGTAGCACCTATTACCATACATTATACAACTGTTTTCAGTGACTAAAAGGAAGTTTTATTCACTAGTGAGTATAAAACTTCATTTTAGTCACTGAAAACAGTTGTATAATGTATGATAATAACTGCTGCTATAAGATAAAATATTATTTGAAGTGGACTGTTATTGCTATTTGAAATTACAAACTGGGAAGAGGTAAAAACATTTCAGAGGAGATAAAATAACTATACTAAAATGCTATCATATCTGTAAGAAATTAGCCTCAATAGAAAACAAATCACACTTAAGGCTAACGCGCACTTAAGCGACGCGCCGAGAAGCGCGTCGAAGAGCAGTTATATGTTCAATGTATTTCTTACCTAATAACGTGCACTTGACGGAAGAGCAGCCCGGCGCAGCGACGCTACCATAGCGAAATTCTTTTGAAGGATGCTTCGTCCAAATACGCGATACTTTGCTACTCAAGTGACCAAAACAGGCTTTATGAAGTTTTTCGAAAGCAATTCGAACTAGGCGAAGGTGCTAAACACAAGAGTTGATTTTTTTCTTGTCTTTCGTTGAAGCTTAAAACGTGACAGCTACGGAAGAAAAGTTTGTGCTCCTGGTACAGAACTACAAGGAGCTGTATGCTGTAGGACATGGGCCACGCCAATTATTTCAACCAGTAAGTTAAAGATAACTGCTGGTTGGAGACCGCAGCAGAAATTAATATGATAGTATTTAATAGGAAAACATTTATTCAAAAGATCAACCTTATCAAACTGGGCTTGGTAGCTCAGTTTTCTGACTACTGATCTACGGGTCGCAAGTTCGATTCTGGTCCCAGTGAGGTTTTTAAAAATAAAAAATGCCTATGAAAGCCTCTACAGAATGCCATCATTCGGAAGTGATGGAAAACCGTGGGTCCCATGTTACTACAATGTGTAGCATGTTAAAGATCCCTTGCTAGGGTTGGAAGTCCCTTAGTCTCGGCACAATGTAGAACTTTGACCGTATGACCATAGTAGTTGGTATCTAAGGTACCTGGTACTTCGCATATCTAGCCCTTGTCCATTACAAACAAACAAAACAACTTTATCAAAATTACCTGTTTACATATGGATATCATAATAATTTCGATTATTCAACACTATAATGAACGAACCAATGAAGATTGTTCAATTTGCCAGAAATGGCCAATCATAATTGACTGTCTTTGAAAACACCTAATAGTCTAAGAGCCAGCGATAAAAATAGTTACCTACGTCATTTCATTAAGAAAATATTTCATCTTATTATACTCTCTGAACGTTGCTGATAATTAATTTGGAAGTCTGCCTGGTTTTAGGTGGTGGAAAGAAGTAGAGATATATCTATTTCTTCTGTTCCTTCGGAAACGTATGTTTAGTTAGGTAGGTGAAACTGACTTGACAAAATGTCATGTATCCTTTATCCCCAATTGAAATATTTTCTAATCTTACTTTTTTAAGTTTGTATGTGTAACATGTTTGTTATTATATTATCTTATATTTTATAATTTATCACTCCTTAGTTCAGCTGTTATGATTTTTATTATTTACATTGTAATTAAGAGTTTGGCATTAATAAATATTCAATTATAACCTGCTTATTTTACATTGCCAATTAGTATTAATCTGTCATTTTGGCTTTAGTAATTTTTAATTTGTAAGTATTCCCCGTAGCGTTTGTTGACACTGTTAAAAAAGTAATAACAGGGCCTGCTCTGAATTCTAAAATTTATATTTCAAGTATTCAAAATGCCACGAAGAACAGAAAAGTATGGAAGAGAGTATGGAAGCCAACCTCTCAGGGCTAGACATACACCGCCTTACACCGAAAGGCAGACAAGGTTAGAGAATTAAGTAAATTAATTATTGGACATTGAGGAAATTTAATTTGTTGATTTTTTCAAAAACTATGTCAAGGGTTTTCGGTAAAGAATGGGACACCGATTAGTCATAGATTCCTTACGTTATAATAAATCGATTAAACTCAATATACCTTAGTACAAAGTAAGAAGTTATAGGGCCTTGAAGTTCAATTTTTAATTTTTATTTTTTTAAAATTTCCACAAATGTAGAGATATCGATTTGAAATCCGGTATACATGCTTACTATTATGCACTCCACTAATAAATTTTTTTTCGTAAATTAGACTTGACTGTAAGATGCACTTTACCAATCTTTGAAAACTTTTTTTAACTCTAACTTCGTTATCTGTAACATTTTTTGAAATTTTAGGTTATTATCTGAAAGAGAATTAAAAAGCACAAAAATTATGTTCTCTTAGTACTTAAGCCTAAAAGCAACCATTTATCTTAAAATGCCCAGCAAAGGTTTTTGGTTGTCATTAAGACGTGGAATTATCAAGTAGCCATGATCACAAAAACAATGGTCATCTAGTAAAAACCAATGATAAATCAATTAATGACATTAGTGACATGTTTTTTTATGTTTAAGAAAACGCCGCTACATAACGAATTCTCCAATGCTGAAAGTTTCGTCATGTCACAGCGTTTTCATTAGCACTAAAGACAAAAAACTGATGTCACCAAAGTCATTAATTGATTTCTTGTTTTTTTTACTAGATTACAATCATTACCCATTGTTTTTGTGATCATGGCTACTTGATAATTGCACGTTTTAATGACAATCAAAAACCTTTGATAAGCATGTTAAGGTAAACGGTTGCTCTTACGCTTAGAACTAAGAGTACATTATTTTTGTGTATTTTAATTCTCTTTCAGATAATAACCTAAAATTTTAAAAAATGTTACAGATAACGCAGTTAGAGCTAAAAAACTTTTGAAAAATAGGTCAAGTGCCCCTTACAGTTAAGTATAGTTTTCTATTAGTGAAGTACATAATAGTAAGTACGTGTACCAAAATTCAAATCGATATCTCTACATTAGTGGAAATTAAAAAAAATAAAAAATTGCACTTCAAGGCTCTATAACTTCTTACTGAAGGGACTTTGTACTAAGGTATATTAGGTTTAATCAATTTATTATGGCGTAAGGAATCTATGACTCCCATTCTTTACCGAATACCCTGTATAGCCCACTTCATACAATTTCTTTTTGGCAGAAGTTATAGACAATTGCCTAATATATAATAGGATTTAAAACAATGTTATTCCTATTGTTAATTTTTGGATCTTGGTTAAATGTTTGTAAAAATTTTATTTTGCCATTTTTCTAAAAATTACTTCATACATTTTTTACAAATGTTATAATATTATTCCCATTCTCAACCTTTGGACGTTTAGGAAATGTTTGTAAAAATTTAACTTTGAGATTTAAAAAAAACTATACTTTGTACAACAAACATTTTTAAGCAAAAATTGTAAATAATTGCATAATATATGATCCTGTTCTATGAAATTTAATTTTTATCAAACAATTATAAAGTTTTTGCAGAAAAGGAAAAAATAAAAGAGTACCTAAAGTATGATTTTCGGTTGCCCACATTTAACAAAAAATCATTGGGATCTCTGAATTTATATTAAAAACGAATACCTATATCAAAAGTTTAGAACAGACAGACTGGCAGACTCACAGACTGACAGACACCACTTTGAAAACAACTTTATTGGGATCTCTGAATTTATATTAAAAACGAATACCTATATCAAAAGTTTAGAACAGACAGACTGGCAGACTCACAGACTGACAGACACCACTTCGAAAACAACTTTTTCTCAATCAGAAGACACAAAAACGGATATTTCCGCGAAGATCTCGAGTTAAAAAAAAATCATAATTACACACATCTTACTGTTTTTAAACGCCAGAGATAATCCAGAAGGCAACGCAAATAAACAAATAAACACGCAAATACAGGAAGCGTTGAAGGCTATAGATAAAGAAAAGAAAAAAGATAGCTGTCTGAGCTGACACGACATTCTTCAGAAGGCATAGCGTTCCTGGAAGAAAAACTATACAGTTCCGTTTCTCATCATGAAACTTATTAAATATTGCTAATAACATTATGGGGCGACGGCAAATGTAATCTTCGTTAATCTATACGTTAATGCATATGTCGATAAGAGCTACTTTTAAAGAAGTAAGTTTGTGAATGACACCACTTGAAAAAATCGCGCTACAAACGTCACACTGTTCGACCCATATAACTATTAATAGCTATCATATCGAGAGATCAAAAAAAAAACTGTTCCTCAGCGGGCTGTGGAAATTCAACGTATGAATAATATGTTGGTGACACTGTACGTCAATGTCAAATTCGAGGTTAGCAGGTTAGGATTTGCGTCATTTTGTGTCGTAACTGACGGAAAACCTAACCTGATAACCTCGAATTTGACATTGATGTACAGTGTCACTAACATATTATTCATACGTTGAATTTCCAAAGCCCGCTGAGGAACAGTTTTTTTGGATCTCTCGATATACATATATAATACACATATCTAGTAGGGCCTCGGAACGCCCGAAAACATTACGGCGCCAACATAGTCTCACTCTGAGTATTACGCGTTTCGTGCGCATGCGTGAGAATTTGAACTCCGCCTTTAGAAGCGAATTTTAAACTTGACCACTTCCCCATTGGGCGGACGACACCGCCGCGCCGCTCTTGCGCACATCTTACCATTATACATTGAAGAGTTGGTTGTCTATCTCGCTTCCTACGTGAGTTTCCCACTCATAGCCACTAGCAATATAGTAAGTATTAGATATATGATAGCTATATGGTTCCTAAGGTCACTAGATCAACACACTAAAGTGTAAGGTACCGCCATTGGTGATATTTTATATATATCCTTGTCGCACAATTTTCTCCAACTGGGGATAAAAACACAATCTAACCATATATGTATTACTTCTATATTGTTAGCGCCTGTAAGTGGAGAGGTCAAAGCGGAAGTGAGACAGACAACCAACTCTTCTATGTACTTGGAGAGCTGTGCTCAAGCCTCGCCGTCGTCTGCGTGGTGGAGAAGTGGTCAAATTTAAAATTCGCTTCTAAAGGTATGCGCACAAGACGCGTAGTACTCAGAGTGAGACTATGTCAGCGCCGTAATATGTTCGCCCGTTCCCACACCCTACTAGCAATATAGAAGTAATACATATATGAGACTTAACAATAATTTGACTTTACAGTAGTGCCATTACACCAAAAAGAAAATCCCCAAAAACTAGTGTCTTCCCTATTGCACTTGGGTAATTTGTATTTGTTATCTTTATCTCACAATTTTCTCACATTCTCACACGAGGAATGGAATGGCGGTACCATATATTTAATACTACTAGCAATATAGTACCAGGTGACTATAGTCAAAATTATACCCATTCGGAGTCACGTGATAATCTAGTGACTTTACGTATGTCGATTCTTAAAAATGCAATTTTAGGGTAATAAATGACATTTCGGTTTATAGGTTATCAAGACATCTGCCAATTTCTAAAACAAGGTTGCTACGGGTTTTTTTCTCTTAAATGAAACTAAACTGATTTTACATGTTAAAGAAAATATAACGTTTGGTAAAATGTAAATATAATAAAGATATGTTGGCTGCTACATTAAAAGCTTGCTGCGCATTGGAAATTTTAAGTCAATTTGTATATGAAATGTTCACCTAAACTTGACTCAGTAAGGAGTTATGTTTACAGAAATTAACACATGGTTTTCTATTCGTATGCTTTCATTTCAACACAACATAACCTAAAAAACCATACTAAATCTACAACTAAATTAAAAGAAAATTGGATAAGAAAAAACACATGAAACATTTTTTTCAAACAAACACGCAAAGTTATAACTCGTCAAAATTAAAATCACTACCATCATCATCATCATCATTCTCATCACCTAAATTGATTATAAAAGGTTCTATATCTGAAGCATCACAATGTTTTTCAACTTCCCACGATTGTTTTACGAGATTTTCCACATGCTCAACATATTTTTCCCATTTTTCGGCTGTAATTTCGTCCAACACCTTATTCCAAGTTTCAACAATTTCACTTGGAGTTGAATGTGTATTTGCAATTAGATTGTCGTATCTTCGTTTGCAAGCTGACCAAACCATTTCTATCGCATTATAATGAGCATGGTAAGGAGGCAGTCTTAAAATGTTATGACCAAATTGTTTAACATATTCGTCTAGGTGATATTTTTTTGAAGTAGGTTTATTCAGTGCTACAATCGACCAAATTTCGTATTTCATGGTATTTTCAGGAAAATCTATATTTCTTAATTTCAGCCAGTTTATTAATTTTAGTTTTGACCAAGATTTAGTAGGATTTTCTTCCGCTAAACCACTGTGATAGCTAGCGTTATCCATAATTATCAGCGATTTTGTTGTTAAATTTGGAACAAATTGTGTTTTAAACCAACGTTCAAAATTTTGCCTATTCATGCTATTATGATAATCACCTTTTTGTGTCCCGCACTTAAACACTAAACTAGAATTATCTACAAAACCTTCAGCACTGCCTGCATGAACAACTATATATCTATATCCCTCCCCAGATTTTTTGGATGTTGTTTCTAAACTACCATCTTGCCAGCTTTTTCTAAATGAACCTTTACTAAAAATCCATGTCTCATCTAAAAAAACGGGCTTCAAAGGAGATTCTGAGTTTAAATTTGCCATATACTCTCTAAGAAATTTGGTTCTCTTAAGTTGAATATTTGGTTGTTCCATAAGATAGAACCTATTGCTTGGTTTTTGCCATTTGAAGCCTATTTCTTTGCACCATCTATTTAGGGAAGAAACTGAATGTGTAAAATCTCCTCCAGATTCGTCAACCAAGCGTTTCTTTAGGCTTTCCATAGTTACAAACTCCTTAGTCACATACATTTTGTATATAGTGTCCCTAATGGAGTTCTTGACTGCTTCATCGACTTCCGTTTTTGCATGCTTCACTTTCTGGGTCATATTTTCACTAAATAATGTGTCGCACTGTATCCCGTCTTTCTTTAATTTATAAATTGTGCTCTCCGAGACATTTAATGCAAGAGAAGCACGGCGAACAACGTTGGAGGGTGAAACTGTTGGTTTCCCATTTTTAATATTCTCGTACTCTTCACCAAAAAAACGGATAACATTCAAAATTAATTGTTGCGACTGCTCGTTATACCGCATTTCCGATGGTTTCTTTCTCTCAACACTTGCACGAAAAATATAATGTGACAGATTAGAACCGTCAAATTTTAAAATTAATTTTATGAATCGACATGCCTTTTTTTCGAATTTCTTCCATTTCATCTATTTTACTAAAGCTGAACAGTGATAGACAAAAGTCACGTGACTCCGAATGGGTATAATTTTGACTATATAAATGATTGTGATTTTTTTCTTAGGTTGGCACTGTTTATGTTGGTGGCACTGTAAGTCTATGTCAAATTCAATGTTCGCAGGTTGGGTTTTGCGTCATTCTGTGTCAAAACTGACGCAAAACCTAACCTGCTAACCTCGAATTTGACATAGACTTACAGTTTCACCAACATAAACAGTGCCAACCTAAGAAAAAAAATCACAATCATTTATAGTCACCCGGTAGTAGAGCAAAGTTGAAATGAGAAGACACCAGCGTCATACCTGCGCGAAATTTGATTTTGCGTCGGACGGGTCCATTACGTAAATAAAGGGGTAACCTTCTCTTTGACAGTAGCATCGGCTAAATATATTTCTCGGTATTTATAAAGTTTTCTACCCGGATCGCAAAATGCGGACAAACATTGGCCGTTTACTGTTGTCTCAGTTTTGTTTGTGAGCTTTGTTCGATTAAGCGTGGCGCGTGTATCTTATTCTGTAGTTTTTGTAAATTTTCTGAATTGCGATGTTGTCATGTTGGGACCCTTTTCAAAAACAAATAAACGCTGCCAATGACTGAAGGTCAATGATAGCCGTCGGCGCATATGACGTCACTTACTGGTGTCTTTTCATTTCAATCCTGCTCTATTAAATATATGTCGGCGCCGTAATGTTTTCGCCCTTTCCCAGGCGCCAGGCCGTACTAGCAATATAGTACTTTAAATATATGAGCGGTACCTTACACTAATTAGTGTATTAATTATTAATCTAGTGACCTTAATGGTTCGACCCCAAATATGACATCTTTGTTGATTCACTAAAAACCAGTGATTTTGAAGGATATAGATACAAACACAAGGTTCATCTAATGATCCAACATATCCAAGACATACTTTTTTGCTATCATCTCTTTCTCAAGCAAAAGAATGTGTATGTATTTATCTTTGTTGCAGTTACTTTACCAACCCTGAAGCAAAAGCACCAAAATTGAAATTGTCAAGATGTTATAGTTGTGACAGATATGTCAAACAGACACCAATGAGTCATGTATTTTTCAATTAATTTCAAAATAATGAGCACCCCATATGTACTGCAGAAAGTTTCTATGCGAATAGATTTGAAAATTTTACATGACAGAGAGAGGGCAACATTATAGTTACAATTATTCGTAGTGAGGTTATGGGCACTGTTATTGGTTATATGCAAAGCTTTACATTATTCTGTTAATTTGAGACTTGTGGAATTTTGTGGAGCAATGTGTGCACAAAAAGGACAAATTCATGAAGACATGGCAAACGTTTTGGGAACATCTTGTCCTCCATACACAATGGTCAAAAAGTGGGCAGCCGAATTGAAACAGGGGAAGAAACGGCATTGAAGATGATTCTCGCAGTGGAGGACCTGTTTCTGCTACCACTAAAGAAAACATCGATTTGATTCACAATACGGGCATGGCAGATCTGCGAATCAAGGTTCGAGAAATAGCAGAGGCTGTGGGCATATCCTATGAACGGGTTCAAAACATTTTAAGTAATGAGTTAGGAAAGTCGAAAGTTGTTGCGAGGTGGGCTTTTTGGCTTCTGATAATTGATTAGAAACGTGTTCGTTTTCAAACGTCGCTGCTCTGTTATGAGGCTGATCCTAATAATTTTATTTAAAGATTTGTTATCTACCACCAATGACACATAGATTCACTATTATCAGCCTAACTCAAAGTAGCAGTCGAAACAGTGGAAGCATAAGGGCTCACCACCTCCCAAAAGAGCAATGGTGGTGCCGTCCTTTAGTAAAGTGATGGCTTTGGTTTTAGGGACGGGAAGGGAATATTGCTGGTGGATTCCTTTCTTAAGGGTCAAACCATAACAGGACAATACTACTCTAACTTGTTACATCAACTTCGTGAAGAAATTCAGAGAAAGCAAACTGAAATGCTAACGAAACGTATCCTACACCATCAAAATGAAGCTTTGGCGTAAACATCAACAGTTGCGATGGGTGAAATTCATCGGTACGGTTTTGAATTGGTACTTCATGTTCCCTCAGACTTCCATCTATTTCTGAAGCTCAAAAACACCTAGGAGGGCAAAGATTTTTGCCCACGGAAGAAGCTGTAGCAGCCATAACGGGGTATTTTAAAAACCAGGACGAAGCTTTATCAGACTGGGATCACAGCATAAAAAGGGATTATATTGAAAAATAAATAAATAAATAAACTCCTGTGTTAGGCTGTGAAGTTTTCAATTTCTCTTGAATTTTTCAAGTTTTTCCGAGTTAGATTTTATAACGTTTTTCATTGAAAGGTTGTTGTGTCACACTAAAAAATATGGCAATGCTTCAAATTAAAATATTTCCCAACGTTGCAATGAAATTAAAGATACTTAAGTAATGCTTATCGTGAATATATTTTGTACATGATACATAATATGTGGATATACATATAATAAAGCACAAAGCTGCTATATAAATATCAAATTTATTTGAAATATGTTTTTGTTTATAAAAATAACAGGGATTTACTACATATACTTACAAACTATTCTAATTAAAACAAGTTTTGTATTTTTATAATTGGATAATATCAACTGAAGCATATTAATACAATTAAAAAACAATACCATTATAAAAAATACTATTTAACAAAAATAAGAGGAAGAGCAAAAAATAGTAGTTTATTTATCTAGAACGAAAAGTGACATTTTAAAGGCCGAGGCATCAGCCAAGGACGGAATTACTTGCGAGGACCTTTAAAAACACTTTTCGTTCGTGGTGAATACAACAGTTTATTTCATACTGCAAGTTTAATGAATTTTAAATAAAAAGTTGTAAATCGTTTCAAATTTAATGTTAACAACTGACGTATAATTTTTTTGTATTCGCTCCCCAAACTGGTTACTTTGGAAACTGTCTAGGATCCTCAAAATGGTCATTTAGAGGCCTTGTACTTAAAGTCGTCATGGCAACATTTTAGCGGACTCAAACATTAGTTGCCATGACGACTTTAAGTACAAGGCCTCTAAATGGCCATTTTGAGGATCCTAGACAGTTTCCAAAGTAACCAGTTTGGGGAGCGAAAAATACATTTTCGCGCGGCCTCCTAATATAATGCCGCGTTAATGGTAATTGAAACTTCATATGATGTTTGGAGAGCTAATACAAAAAAATGTTGTATGCAACACGTCCTCAAATGGCTTTAGAGGACTCATCTTCATATTACGACTCGTCCCCTAAAGCCTTGCTTTGAGGACTAGTTACATAAAGTACTATTAAAGTACTTAAACTTTAATATTTTACTTTAATGTACTAAGACTTGAATGTTCCATTTTTTGTACTGGAAGTAATCCAAAAAATGCCATTTTTGACATCAGTGTGAAATAAAGGCAATTAAGAGTTTTTTGAGTCTTTTTGGAACATTTACAATTTTTTGGCATACTTTGTATGCAATGTGCTATCAACATTTGGGAAAAACTCAAAATTTTCAAATGATAACATTTTATTAATGGACTTAGTTTTATTTAAACAAAATTACGAAAAGAAATGCTTTTTATAGTGACACAATCCTGAAAGGTTACCAAAAATGCCATGACTGCCCTTTTGGAAATATTCATAAAATTGCACCAATATATGCAAATGGTTCAGTTCATTTGTTGAGCAGTATATATTTGCAAACCCACATGGTGGCAGCTTCTATTTAAAAAAAATATATAAATCGGCTTGGTGGAAGTCTCAAAATAGGTGCCGAAAGAAAACTTTTCACATGCTAAATATATAGATATGTATACTATCAAAAAAATATAGCAACTGGCACGGAACCTTAAGAATTTTAGCGCAGGTAGGTTTGTATATACCTACACCTACCTGTAAACAATTCGGTTGGTCTTGTAAGTTAGGATCAAACGGCATTGATTCATTTAACCTGCGTATCAACACATGGTTACTATTTAAAATGGAAAACTCCACCGTCAATGCTGCACGAAGATAACTTTTTCTGAAGTTCTGTGCCGATTGCTATAGAAAACATGTATGTACCAGCGCCTTCATAGTAAACTAAGCGGTGAAAATATCAAGATACCCTAATTTTCGAAAATTTTGGTTGTGCCATGTTTTCTTCTAATTATTGTTTCAGTATCGCAGATTTTTTTTTCTGAGCAAGACCCATATGCTCATCCCATTCCTCAATCTGGTTCGATTTATTGCTTTATGAGCTTTTTTAAAGGTGCCATCTTAACTTGTCGTTAAAATTGTCAGTGTCATATGACAGGAGCTTGTTTGAATTTGTCACCATAAATAAAGATGAATGTGTATGAAGAAGTTAGAAGATTAGAAAATGTGTAAGTTCTAGTAGATCTTTATGTTGAAAGTTCGTAACATAGTTGATTTTTTTACTGTTTACTGTTCTCACTCGAACTATTTTTTCTGTCAAGAATGAGAAAGTATAAAAGCGTTCTAGATCGACCTCAAAAATTTAGTTTTCTTAGGAAAAAGTTAGTTTTGTTATTTTTAACCAAACTCCATAGTTGAGCTTTTCTTCAGTTTTGTAACAACTTTGTTAAATAAAATTTTTCATAAAAGTTAAAAATAAGAGTCAGTACTTTGCTTAAGTTCAATATTACATTTAAATTTTTTTTTAATGTTTTGTATACTTTATCATAAGTTTAATCACTGTGACTTCCTAAGACAAGTAAAACTTTTTATCGAGAATGACTTTTTCCTGAAGAATAAAAAATTCGATAGTTTACAAGAGTGTAGTACCTACCCCATCGGGAGACGCACTATATCTTGGTGTGCTATTTTCCTCATTTTCTAATAAATTTTCTTGTATTTTTGGACAAATAAGTGGATCAATTCCCAATTTCTGCTTTTTAGTAACTGGTTGTAGAACTAGATAAGCAACAACACATATGAATTGAATATATAAAATGGAAATATATTCTTGTTTTTGTTAAATTGGAATAATAAAATCCATTAAGTAGTACTGACTATTTTTTATATAAGTACATTCTAACAATGTTGTATAATAATTTACCCAGACAATAAGTAGTCGCAGTAGTTGCAGAAAGTGTTTCTCACTTTCGTTTTTTAACTGTTGGTTGTGCATGTCAACTTGACTTTATACATAGCTTCAAATATGATACACATAAGTGGTTAATTTTTCTTTTCAAAATGTTGACAACAGAACAGAAAACTCAAATTGTTAAATGGTTTTATCGGAATGGTTTCAAGTCTTTCAAAGTTAAAACGACACAAGAGGTTTTCACAGCTGACCATGGTCGTCGAATGGAATTTTGTGATGATGTGATGGATAGAGTAAACAATAATTATGAATTTCTTAGAAATATTCTGTTTAGTGATGAATCGACTTTCCTGTTACATGGTCGTCATAATTCTTCGGTAGTGAGATACTGGTCCCAAGAAAACAGTCACCAAACAATAACTCTAAGAACTCAATACCCCCAAAAACTTAACTTTTGGGCTGGTATACTGGGGGACACTATTATAGGATCATTTTTTATTGACGGGAACCTCAATGGCCAAAAGTATTTGCAACTGCTTGACAAGCAAGTGATACCAGCAGTTCAAGGCTTACAAAACATTGATATGGCCCACATCTGGTATCAGCACGACCGATGTCCTGCTCACAATGCGGCTAAGGAATATTTAAATCAATATTTCCTTATCGTATTATTAGCACCACATGAGACATAAAATGGCCACCAAGATCTCCTGATTTGTCCCCAAATATATATATATATTTTTTGGGCCACAAACAATTTATACCCATCAGCATCAAAGAGATAACAACGTGGATGAGCTCTAAATAAAACTTCTTGAAGCCTCTCAAAATATCACTCTTGCGATGTTAAGAGAAATTAGACCAGAATTTTATGATCGCCTGGGATATTGTCTGGCTCAACAAGATGTTTTTGAACATTTAATAAAATGAACTTAGCTATTTGTTATTCATTAGGTTAATATTGTGTTTGTTAGAATTTAAGTATAATTTGTATCGTGTAACTATTTTTGACTTTGATTCCGTATTTTATTACAAAATCAGTAAAAACTAGAAATTACTAATTATTTTCCGTTGCTTAGTGAATTAAAATATTTGGTTCGGCTAAGCAAAAAATGAGAGTAGTAACTAAGCGCCAAGTAATGCATTGAAATGCTCGTATTCAAAATTTCTGGGGACAACACGTATATCCCCCGCAGACCTCGGTGGAATATAAACTGCAACCACTATAAGATAAGTTGACTGACAGGAAATTTTTACAAACAAGTGTTTAACATTAGTGTTAGTAACATAAATACGGCTACTGCAGAGATGGTTCCGAACAGCTATCAAAACACCACTACCTCGACTAAAAACACTAGTTTCACTATTCCAATCCTTCCTGAACACAGTGTAGTTCAAGAGTCCCATTTCATTATCAGAAATGTCACTCTGCAACCATTCCTCAGTAAAAATTATTAAATCATAATCACTATTGGTAGTTACTGCAATTTGTAGCTGTAATTTGGTCTGAAGGCCACGAGTATTTTGATAGTACACAGTTAGTAGTTTTTTGAGTTACTACGGGAAGTGGCATCCACAATTGTAGGAGCACCATTTAGGTATTTGATTGTTTTATTAGTAACCCCTTCCTTATTAAACCGCTCAATTTTAGCCTTATTTTTTGTAAAGTAATCTGTTTGCGCTAGAGTCTGATCAGATTTAATTTGCACATTAGGCACTGCAATTTTATTCTTGTTTCTTAAAATATTTTTTGCTTCTTCACAAGAATTCAGAATAACTTCTAAACGATGTAGGTATTATACTATATCAAATTTTTCTAACCTAAAAAGTTTCAAGTTATTAAGTATCCACTTCGATATCTCAACAGTTCTTTGACTGAGTTTTTGTCTACGTGGGCTTTTTCTGAATAGGAGTTACCATGAGGTTCTTGAACGTTGAAAAGTATAACATTTTTAGTTCGCTGTTGACGTTAAAACATTTCTGAGATCAAAGCCTCGTTGTGACCCATATCCAGCTTATTTGCACATTCATGACATATTGTCACCATTGATCAAATTTACTCTCAAGTAGCTGCACTTTCTTAATTAACTCTGGTACACGAAAAACACCAACCTTACATGGTTCACAAAAGATTAGCAGTTTTCTCTTACGTAACTTTAAGCATCTTATTTCGGTTTCGGATATTTCTCCACTTTTTGCACAGCTCTCTTTTACAGCCATCACATGGAAATAGTTGATCATCTTCTTTATCGCATTTAAAGCATAATTTAGTCATACTGAAATTAGTAAACAGCCGACTTTAAGGTTATGTGTTAACACCTAAAATGTGAGTTTGACATTTCTTGTTCATAACAAGGTGCAATAACCAACATACGTTTTTGAAAAACAAAAATAAGCATGCTGTGTTCTATATCTAGGGTGCTGTGCTAGTAACTGCAAGAAAGATAGAGTATATTCATATTCTGTATTACAGAAGAAGATAGCACGAAAAAGGGATGTTACACATCTTGGCACATAAACGTATGTAATTTTAAATGCTATACTTGTATCTATGTCATTCAAAATCACTGATTAAAACCGACTTTACCATTTAAAACAGTGGTTCTCAAAGGGGCCACGAGAAAACTTAAAAAACCTGGGGACCCGACGCAGTTCTCAAGAGGGTCACGGTAGCACGGTACACTTTATCTCAAAATAAAAAATCTGTAAAAGGCTTTAAACGGAACTTCCCTCGTCAACATTGTGGCATAATAATTTTAAAAATCAAATTAAGTTAGGAGTACAAATATCTTCACGTTTCTAATAAATTAAATACATTTTCAAATAAAGAAAAAAATGTATCCCGCTGGGGTTTGAACCTGCCGCATCTGCAGCTCTGCAGAATGTTCCACCCTAACCGAATCTCCGCAGAGTATATAAGTACGGCTACCGCGTCTCTTCAGGAAAGGTCCGACGCGCGCGTCTCTTGAAGAGCACGGTGTAATGGATGAAACATGTTTACTCTTTTGCGACATTATCCTTTATCGGTTGAGTCTTATTTTCGGCAAATGTAAAGCCTGACCTATGTGAAAGTTATTACTTCCTTTTATTTCAAAATTAACACAAAAATAAACAAAATTTAATTTTTTTAAGGTGCTCACCCTGTACTTATATATTTGTATGAAATTGTACCGGTTTCATGCGAGGTAGATATATAATATGTATGCAAAATATCGTCTTCCTCCGACAAATAGAGTTTGAGCTATACTGCCAACAGACAGACTGACGTAATTGAGAAAACCTCTTTTTCGTCATCTAGGGACCATGAAACGTGAAGATCTGAAGAAATCTCGGAAGGTGATTTTTTCTTGATTACAATACTTTCTTCTTCTTTCAGACGTTGTATAGGCTCACTACCCCGAGAAGGGATACACACTAACGAGCAAGACTTTGAGCGGGTTACACGATGTGGTAGACTCTCAGGGGAGCTATGGGAAAAATATGTTGTAAACCGCTAGTTTAACATATACAGAAATTCTAAGTTTTTTAAATTCTGTAAAAAAGTTTTTTTAACTTAATTTTTTGTATATTTATGTAGGATGATCATCACATTCTACTATTGATCTAAAAGTATTGTGTGATTCCTTCTTGACAGTATTGCAATTATATTTGTTTTAGTGCTACTCGGTATTTGTATTTTCTAAACAAATAGTTTAAAATTTCGAAGGTTGGAAATTTCGCCAATAATTTCCTTGAAGTTTGAACACGCAATTTTTGTTTTGTTTTGCTACGATATATGTATGAAGTTTTTAACCGTTTTGTTAAAAATTCCTTAACAAACCAAGATACTTTAAAAACCTTACTACTTTGTTGAAGATATATTTTTTTCCAATACCTACTTGTAAAGCTGTATTTTATCTACGAAAATCTCCATGATAAAGTAACATTTTTGTGATGAGTGTAGATAAAATGCTACTTTATTCACTACTGAATAAAATCGTCCATAATCTAAAGCAACTAACAAAATAAATACGTGCTACCATGGTAACTAGTACAAAAACAGGTAACATGCTATTTTTTTGAAATTATTCAATTTTAAAATTTATTTATATAACTTAATGTAGGTATTGGAAAAAAAATTATATGCCACACGTGAATAAAGAGATTTTATCCATTCGCAAAAATGATCTCACTCGGCTTTGCATCATGAGCTAGATTTTCCCCCTATGCATAAAATGCCTTTTTATTGACTTCTAGCATACATAATTATTATCTGGTCATCTGCAATGCTTTTGCACGCATTTATTCTCTATTTAACAAGAATATACTTCTTTATATTTAGCCTTTGTTTAGTAATCTTAGTATCTACCTATAGGATATTTCAAATTAAATTATTGAAAGTACCCGATGTATAAGTAATACGAAGTGACTAAATTTATGCCTACAATAGGAGCTAGTTCTTAGCGATAGAAATTTCTAATAGTTGTAAATATAGGCATTATGATCAAGTTTTAACATTGTCCTGAAGCTACTATCGGTGCTGTGTTTGGCTTGTATAATATTTACTTCATGTTTCATTGTTTGACATCAACTTCTGAAGAAGCCGACACGATCGACGACAAAATGTTAAGTAAATATTATTCCTGGCAAACACGATTCGGAAATCGTGGTTTCATTGGAAAACAATCATGGAAATATACTTAAGTACATTCTAATAATATTGAAAGTTTAATGATTTTTACACATAATCTTCTGACGCCACTCTCACTAATTTACACCAGGGTTGACAAAAAACGTATTTTATTTGTTTAAAACTTTTTTTTGTTTAAAACATGTTTGCTCAAACAAAAAAAACACTTTTGTCTTTTGTTTAAAGTTTGTTTTTAATTCTGGTAACCTACTTGCATTTAGTAGCTAGCTCAAGTAATTAGGAAAATTCCTTATGAAACTGAATCAGTATTATGAATAAATGCAGTAAACATATTAGTTTCAATTCAACTTTCTGTTACCCTTTGCATTTGTGGCTGGATAAACGCTGTTTTTATCGCATTTTTAAGTAAAGCTATATTTTAAAATTTGTTAAGAAATACTAAAGAGTTTTATTAAAAATTGATCCGAATAATGACTGGAAGGAGACTAGATCCTCTTCTAGAATTATTTTATAAAACTAAAACCATACAACACTGGAAGCGTTAAGGCAAAATGTAACAAATGTAGCAAAACATTGCAAGTTTGGTAGCGCGTTGAAAACGCAAAGATAAATTAAACATGTAATCTAAAACTGTTTATACAGTCAATTGCTCGTATCTCTGAACACCAGAGTTGCGTCAAGTCGGATCTCGTTTCATCATCAGCCATCGTCGAACACCAACCCGATACCGGCCATAAGATCTATTTCGATAAAACTTCTATTATCGGCAAATATTCATTCATCTTTATCAGAAAGATACGCGACGCTATTGAGATTTACAAACACTGTCCTCTTCCCTCCATATGGAAAGCGCTAATTTCTAAACCCCGCCCACTTAACCGCGACGACACTTGCCTAGAAATTTTGCCTTTCTACTTCCGATCGTTAGAAGAGTTTCGGCTCTGGCGTGGTTCACACATTGAGTTACCGTGCTCTTCTGCTTACCTTCTGATGAAACCTATTATGAAAGTGGGCCAAAACGTTGAGTTTTTAATCTCAATAACGACGTGTTCCAATCTCAGAAGTCGTTCGTTACATAATGTAAAACTTGTTTCATAATATATTAAGAGCAATCTTAGGAAGTAACTTTTAGTTTAGTGATGCAGTTACATACTGCAGTTGCTTCGTCAGCTGGAATCAAACGCTTATTTTCTTCTTTTGCGATAGCTTATTCGAAACTAAGAAATCGACTGGGGACCGAAAAAGCATCCAAACTAGTTAGCATTTTTAAAACTCTTAATAAAAACATTTCTTCACTTGTTTTTATTTATTTGGTTTTTGGTTTTGTAGTGCTTTTTCTTATATACCTAATTTTACTATTATGTAACTACGTTAAAACACATCTATACATACTATCTACAGTATCGATTTATTTTTATTCTTCATTAAATTTAGGATAAACAATTCGCAAAGAAATGTTTAAAACATGGCAGTTTCAAACATGCTGACAACATTTGTTTAAAATACAATTGTGTAAAACATCAGGCTTTGTTTTAAACAGGTTTTTAAAATACCAACCACTAGCTGTACCTGCAGCATTTATTCTCGCTTGCTTTATCTATGTACGTCGAGGCAGCATTACGCCAAAAATAATATGGAGACATTTCCACGTTTTACAGATATTTTTTGGGCGGTAGCTTTTTATTTACATATTACAATTCTTCTTGGTGTCTAATATTTATTGAGATCCAAGTTCGTACATAGCCCCCTAAATATGTAATTTTACATCTTTAGTTCGTAGATTCTAATTGTGCTTCCCTTATTCCTCTTCATCGGTATACCGGTTGACAATGAGACCAGGGCCATGCTTATATCTTCTTTATTTATGAATCGATTTAGATAAAATTTTGTATGAAGATACTAGAGATAATTTCTGATTGACCGATAGATATAGTCAAAATGACCGACTCACGGTTTCACGGGAAATGACACCAACTTTGATTTTTTTAAATGGATGACCCTGTATATTTTATGTTTTTCAGAATCTACAAGTCAAATTACATGAACTAGTCTCGCCAAATTTTTTTCAACTTTTGTTTTTTACGATAGAAGGTTGTGACTTGAAAAAAAATAGGTTCTAATTGACTCTAGAAACTAATAATAATATCTATTTTATCAATAAAGTCAATAACAAACCCTTAATAAAAGAACAAAATCTGCTAAACACGTTTTTTAAGAAAAAGTAACTTTTTTAAATGGCACCTACCAAGGGCCATCTTGCCATTAAACAGCAATTTTAATTACAAATCTAGCGATATGCATCATGCACTACTTTAACTTTATTTAAAATTGAAAAATAATTATATATTTTTTTAATATTTCTGTGTAATACCTAAGCAAATTCGGCAACTGTTGTATGTAATTTCAGTCGTAGATTGCGAAAAACATAAAATATATAGGGTGATCTATTTAAAAAATCAAAGTTAGTGTTATTTCCGGTGAAACCGGAAGTCGGCCATTTTGATTATACTTGTATGTCAATCCGGAATTATGTCTAGTATCTTTGTATCAAATTTCATCTAAAAGCATTCATAAGTAACGAAGATAGAGACATGGCCCTGGTGCCATTGTCACCCGGTATATGAAATATCTGGTGATATGATGGATTATATTACGTACAGGCGAGTTTTTGTCATATTTCTCAAATAGGTTTGTGGTAGCTCTTTCTTAAAATTTAAAGAATACTCGTACGCTTTTGTATTTAAATGATTGTAGTCAGTATTTCAAATTCATTATACTTTTCTGCAGAACGTCTTCACTCTTAACACATGCATATAAATATGCGAGTGGATAAAGTTCCTTGTTTAAAACGCGCCCACATGCATTTAGAAATAACTCCTTCAATTAGACTCCCATCAGGGCGCGAAGCTAAGCTATAAATTTGCTTTGGAGACACTTGGCAGACAAAGGAATGAATCTCCCAAGCACAAGTGCATTAAACTGATAATTATTACAGCTTGATTTTCCTGTCGAGCAGGACAACTTTGTTGGAAATTTAAAAGAAAATAAATGTATTCAAAGTAAAGTCTACGTCAATTTAAATTCGGAGAAGGCATGTTCTCTTAAAAACAAAGGAACCCATTACAACATGCTTCCGGAGAAGCGTGATAAGAGCTTTAAATAAATTATTCAGATGGTTAGACAACAGACAATTAAATTAGAATCATTTCCGTTTAGACGGGTTTTGCAAACGTAAATTAACTGCAAATCAAAATGCCATGCCCCGCTAAATTAGAAGCTAACATACCTATTGTCATGGTTTTAAACATTCACACGGGTTTTGTGAAGATGCAGGAAATTGTTAAAAACCACAGAAAAATTGTTATTCTGATTAATTTATTGTACGACTTAATTATGCTAACTGTAAATAAGCTAATTAAGGTTACATGTATCTTGTTTGAAAGTAAGTTAGTTATAAGAAACTAGATTGATTCAGGGATTAATTTGTAATTTTATAACTTAAACACATAGAGTATGCCGACTTAAAAATTAAACAAGATATAAAAATCTGGTGTGATACACGCACACAACTTCCTTTTACAGTGATCATATAATTTGAAATTTTTAAGCATTTGTCAAAAATTTTCAAAAATTACAAATTTTACAAAAACGGTACAAAATAGAGTGTTAGTTCAAGAGACAAATTTTCTCTAGAATTTTAAGCTGAATTCAAAAATGTAATAATATACCGGGTGTTCTATTTAAAATAGGAGTTAATAAAAAAAAATAGAAAAAAAACAGAAGAAACCCATTTTAGAAGTATTCAATTGGAAAATCACCTATCTCACATCAATACACATTAAAAATGTAATAAAAATGTAAAGTTTAAAAAAAATCGTTGGCGCCGTTTTTGAAAAAATCGAAAAAAACTGAAAAATCACAAGAGTAAACACCTACTTCCGGTTATGCGATTTTCTTCAAAGGCTTGCTGTCTCATCTACATGGTACACAAAACTTACATATGAAGTTTCAACGCTATACCTCTTATCGTTTTTGAGATATTCTGTTCACAGACAGACAGACAGACCAATGAAAAAAAAATACGTTTTTTGGGTTCAGGGGACTCTAAAACGTGAAGATCTGTTGAAAACTTAATTTAGAATTTTTTGGGTGAATCCAATACTTCCTTTATCGTAAAAGGAAGTAAAAATAAGTTGAAACTTAACAAAATACGTGTGATGACGAATGGCAATGAATTTAGAGTATACAGTATACAGGGTCCAGCAATGATACAGAGGTGGAATATATTTTGAAACAATGAGAGATCGCTCATATAAAAGTTGTAATTACGAAGATGGTGTACATTACTAAAATATTTTTGATTATACAGGGTCGCTGAGAAAAGTATGGCTTTTTAAATCAAATATGGACCATTCGATTTTTTTAGGAAGCTGTGTTTGTGTCGAAATACTAATCATTTTAATACTTTAATTGTAACGTCAACTGTTGTGGAGAGTTTGATGATTTTATGCAAACAAAACGCTGAAGTGCAGGCGGTTGCAAAAAACAATTGAATTCTAATTTAATTATTTCGGAAATTTTTAAATTGAAGCGCCCCGTATATTTTTGCATTTTCGAA